>JAOPJM010002323.1:13841571-13853840 GCA_027124095.1 Muusoctopus leioderma | reverse complement strand
CGACGCGGGCCGAAATCACCCGTCCAACCCATGCCAGCATGGAAAACGGACGTAAAACGATGATGATGATGATGATTAGTAATTGTTTTTTCTTCACCGCATAAGCGTTAAGTAAAAAGTATCGTCATTGATTAACTCGGTCTCATTAGATTTCGATGCTCTCTGCATTAAATATGTTAACACTAACTTAATATTGTTTTCTTGTGGGTGGCGTTTAATTTTTCATAACCTAGTCATGTACAATATTGAATACCCTACTCTGTGGCACCTTGACCAAGTGTCTTCTACTATAACCTCGGGCCGGCCAATGCCTTGTAACTGAATTTGGTAGACGGAAACTGAGCAGAAGCCCGTCGTATGTATGTATAAAAGAATCTACTTAATAATTCTATCATTACTACTTCGTCAAGTATGGTAAAGTCGATGTATTGCTGAAGAGGTCTAATGCCGAAATATTATTATTAACATTGACTAATGTTGTCTTTTCCTCCCCGCATGATTATTTCTAATTTAGCTTTTTAATACTCCCTGAATTAAATATGTCAATAAAAGCTAATTTTCTTCAGTCATTATGCCTGCCAGCAACCTATCAATTTAGCCAACACCGTATAGCAGCTCATCTTCAAACATGTACACAGTTATTCGTATTTCTTATACTACAAGATTATTAGTTTAAGAATAAAAATAAAGTGCTTCATTTTGTTGCTTTAATATGACTGTAGGTATATATAAACCTATTTCGCATTTTTAACATTAAATTTTGGTATCAATTACTGAGTAAATTTAAAATATATTATATATGTATTAGAGCTATTTCCAGAAATATCTGATTATTAAATTATTTAATGTTAATCATTTTAGTCGTGAGACGCGTTTACTGTCAACGATAATTTTGGTAGTAGTTAGTGTCAGACCATCTGTAACAATTAGCTAAATCAACTTCTTGTCATTAGTACTTTCTTGATATGACAAAAATGATTGCTAGTTATTTTAAAACTGATATTAAAATATATGTTTATAATAGCTAAGCATTATTTTATTTTGATTTGATTTTAGTAGTGTTAAGTTAGATAGTATTGTCATTGATTAGCACGGTCACCTTTCTACGAGAGCGTCGGCTTTTAATAGGACTGAAATATTAGTCCTATTTTAAGGCAGGCATTTTATTTATGATACAATTTGGTGAATTAAGCCAGAAACAATGTCATAGAATTTAATTTTGTTAAAAAATATTAATTCTTAAGAGCATTCCAAATACGACGGAAATTGTCGAAGCCTTTCGATTTGTCTGCTTCGTAGCCGAATACGTCAGATATATATGAACACGTGACTTCCTTACATCGCAGTGATCATCCATGATGCAGGCGGTACGGAAAGCTTGCTTAGGAGCCTTCAGGGCTGCAAACCCTGCTTTTTCGTTTTATAATGCAAGTCCTACAACGTCGAAAGCCTCTTCGGCATACTTTACAACGCGTAAGTCAATATCACTATTTATATTTTTCCCTTATGTATTTTAACTATATAAATATACACTGTATAGCTCTGATCTTAATGGAGCCCGATGTTCTAAGACGACATTTGTTATTCACTTATGACTGTGCTATCTTCGATATTGTAATCAATGACGTTAATACTTCTCAACTGTTTAGAATTACCAAGAGTCTATTGACGAAAAGTGAAAGAAGAAGAGTAATTAAATGATTCTATAGTTCGCTTCCGAAACTCGTAATGTCGCGATGTCCCTCTATGACCTTCAGTGTCCTACCTCGTGTTGGAGGATCAGAAGAGACGTGGCTTTTTAATAATATTTTTCCTTGAATATGCTTTCATGCTAATTTATACAGAAATGTTTCATAGACCGCTTAAAAAAATATTTATCTTTTACCCCTCTTCAATTTTTATGTAGATAAAAGCTCTCAAAATATTTGTGAAAATCTTCCATCTAGTCTGTATTATTTTTGCTCCTCCGTTCTCCGCTTCTAACTAACATTGCATCGAATACAATACGTTTCTGTTTTTTTCTAATGAAAATCTAAAATTGTTGTTAATGAATCCTTTGCATTTTATCGTTGTTTAATAATGTTTTAAAAAATATATCCTCCTTCAATAGAAATGTTACTTTCGGCCAGGCGGTGGTTGGTTTCCACCCAACTTTCTTATCTCAATGAGTGCAGGAGTGAATCTAGACACAGTTTCAATTGTCGGTTGTGTATATTTCATCAAACTTACATCGCTATTGCTCTTGGATGGGAATAAATGTCACTTCTGTGACCCTGTGCCTATGTAAGGAATGAATATATTGCTATTAGATTTTATTCAAACAATTTCTTCGAATCAGTTAATTTTGATGTTAACGATATTTTTTGTTTTGACCTTAATCAAGTCCTTGACTTCGACATTTTGTTGAAGATACATTATTTTTACTTATATGGACAAGATAATAGATTCCTTCTAGTACATTCGATATTCTGATCATACATTCGATTTTTTTTAATAATATTAAATTTGAAGGTTAATCTATAGTTTTTCATGTTTTTCTAAAGCACTCAACTGTCGAGATAGTATATACATTAAGAGATCGCAACAAAAATTTTCCAAATAAGTTTGAATTGCTGTTGTGATTTACAAGACATCTCTACATTGCTGTATAGTTTTCACAAGGAAAAGTTATACTTCTTGAACCAAAACTATAAGATCCCAAATTTACATAAATAACATTGCTTTGTAGGCACTCTTCACTTTACCGATGTATATATATATATATATATGCCTCAGAAAACAAAGTCAATACAGTAATACCGTTAGACCATTTCTCTGAATTTTAGGCATTGTTTCTGAAAAAATATATAAGACTTTACTCAGTTTTTATTTTCTCAAAAGTATTTTCATATTCCTATTTATTTGGATTTTTACTTTTGTAGGAAAACAGTATACTACTGCACCTGGCACGGCTGTAGCTGCACCGGCCGCGGCTGCACCGGCCGCGGCTGCAAAGGCTCCGGCTTCCGCGGGTGCTACTACATCGGCTGCTGTACCAACGGCTGCTGCTACCACCAGTATGGGCAGAATCGTCACTGTCATCGGCGCTGTTGTTGATGTACAGTTTGATGATGACCTACCTCCAATCCTTAATGCCCTTGAGGTCCAAAAAAGAAAGCCACGCCTCATCCTTGAGGTAGCTCAACATCTTGGTAAGTACATTTTGAGATATAGCTATCGTAACCTTTTTTCAGTCGATCATTTTGCTATACTATGTTAACTTACAACTTCCGTCTGTGTAATTTTTGTAATTTATTATTTTAAAGTTGTGACTAAAAGATTAGCTAGAATTTTTTTTATTTCGTTAATATTGAACTTGACTATTGGAGTTTCATTCTCAAAATTTAGTATTGCTTTGCAAAGAAATCAAATATTGATTTAAATATTAATTTAAATATTACTTATGACATTGGTATGTGATCTAAATAGAGGGAATATATGTTGTTAGGATAAACTTACTGTCGGTGATGAATTATTAAAACATGCAATTCAGTTAATTTTGTATATTGTTCATTGACTTTAGGTGAAAATGTTGTGCGTACTATTGCTATGGATGGTACTGAAGGTTTAGTTCGTGGCCAGAATTGTTTGGATACTGGAACCCCCATTAGGATCCCAGTGGGCCCAGGAACACTTGGAAGAATCATCAACGTCATTGGAGAGCCAATTGATGAAAGGGGTCCTATTGTCACTGAGCAGTATGTATTATATTTTCTCCTCTAAAGTGTGTGTGTGTGGTATGGGTAATGTGGAGCTTGGAGAGTTAGCGGTTGGTGTTTACATATAAGGCAGCCTCAAAGAATTATTATATTGGATGGTGCTATGAACACATATAGTACAGATGTCGTGAAGAAGAAAGTCTGGTATATTGGGTAGTTTCGAATGAAGCAAGGCACTATTGAGAAACGTGGAAGTTTCAGTAATATGTAAATTCTTTAGTTTGCTTTAGCCATCACAGCTAATGGCATGTTGAAGAACCATGTTCCATTAAAAAGAAATATATTTGTTCTGATTAGTGGCAGTTTTTATTGAAAGTATTGTAGCCTGTATTGGTTGTATTTGTACATAATTGTGTATAAATAAAAATTAATAATTAATAATAATAAATAGTTGTATGATGTCTGCAACTGCTTAACCATTTATTGGAGATAAAGGTCATTGTAAATTGTGCCAATATTTTGTTTGGCTTGATTAAATACCAACAGTATTGTTCTAAATGTCCTAGTAGATAGTGCTAATTGGACTGGATACCACAGATGTATTTTAAGAGTGTTGTTATTTGAAATATTTTTCCATCGCAGTATGGCACATGGCTTACTCATGGGAACCAGTAAAAGAAAATGTTAATGTGTCTAATTTTGATGATTCAGTTTGAACATTTTTAGTATCCAGTTTACTTACTATAAAATATGCTTGTATAGCTATAAAAATATCTTTTAAGTAGTGTCAAACTGATTGTTTTTTCTCTCTCCCCAACAGTTTTTCTGGCATCCATCAAGATGCACCAGAGTTTGTTGATATGAGTGTTCAACAAGAGATCTTGGAAACTGGTATCAAAGTTGTTGACCTTTTGGCTCCTTATGCCAAGGGTGGTAAAATTGGTGAGGAATGTTTGAAATTTTGGAACAGTTGTATCTTTGATAGCTAAAATAACTTTTTGTCTCGTGCCCTTCATTATCAACATTTAATCTTTTTCTAGTTTTCTTTTAGTTTATTTTCAATATAGATGAAATTAACATTTTATTATGAAAAGTTGAATTTAATAGTTTATTATAAATAAATCTAATGTCCAACACATAAAAGACATATCAATGTTCTCTTTATAGTAACAACTACAATATTTAGCAAATATGTATATAGTGTAACATGTAAACCCCAAACTGAAAGTAACTGAAAAACTCTGTTTCTGCAGGTCTGTTTGGAGGTGCTGGAGTAGGCAAGACTGTGTTGATTATGGAACTGATTAACAACGTTGCCAAAGCTCATGGTGGTTACTCGGTGTTTGCTGGTGTTGGTGAAAGGACACGCGAGGGTAATGATCTTTATCATGAAATGATTACATCTGGTGTCATCAGCTTGACGGATAATACCTCTAAGGTTAGATCTGAATGAGTTTTATGATTTTGATTCCTTTCGTTTGATTAATAATGGCTATATGGAAATTATTTACCAAATCAGCGATTCAAGCCATTTATATTACATCTTACCATTTCAAGGTATCTCTTGTGTATGGACAAATGAATGAACCTCCAGGAGCTCGTGCCCGTGTGGCCCTGACTGGTCTGAGTGTTGCCGAATACTTCCGTGACGCAGAAGGGCAAGATGTGTTGCTTTTCATTGACAACATCTTCCGTTTCACTCAAGCTGGTTCAGAGGTAAGGTATATAAACTCTTACACTTTAGAATCTCAACACTTCTATACCACCTTTAAATTGAAATGACTTGTTTTCTGTTTCTCTTTCAGGTGTCAGCTTTGTTGGGTCGTATCCCATCAGCTGTAGGTTATCAACCTACTCTAGCCACAGACATGGGTACTATGCAGGAAAGAATTACTACAACTAAAAAAGGATCTATCACTTCAGTACAGGTAACATTTTACTTGTCATCCTGAATATTTTTTTGTCTGTGATATTCACCGTTCTCCTGTTTGTGTCAACCTTAAGGGTTCTTGTTTTCAATGTTTTTTCAAATTCTAGAAATGATACTCATTATGGATGTTTATTTTAGCTATTTTAAAAGATGACTACATACAATTTCAATATTTTATTGCGATTTTAACTTTGCATATTTTGTAGCAGTAGTTATGAGTTATTTAGTCTCTCTTGTACCCTTCTCTCTACTACTAGCAGCATAAAGTTTCATTGGACAAAATGTTTTGTATTTATGTCACCTTGTCTCTGATCTAGTGAATTATAACATCAGAGTTTGTCAGTTCCCTCTCGCCGTATCCTAGAAGGGACTGCATGTTAGATTAGTTAAAAAAAAGTATGTGTGAAATGTCAGAATTCCAACATCTTAGGAGTTTAAGTTTATATTTTAAGCTTTTATATGGAGTTTTCTATTGATAGTTATTAAACATATATGCACACAAAATCTATTAACCACATTATCTATTGAGACAAGTAACAGTAAGGTTAAGGTGCTGTATTCTCAGCTTTAGTCTTGAGCTCACACTTCCTATATTAACAATGTTGAGTCCATAATCAAAGTTACAATCTACATACCCATGCCAATCTGTAAAATATGTCGTTCTAATATTTTCAAATGTTCATTTTGTAAATGGAAAAATCAATGCAGAGTAGTTAGAAGAAAAATGAAGATATTTCAGTTTTATAGGTTATCAATTTGTTATCAATTATTCAGTTTTATATGTTATTATATTTGTCAAAATATATTTACTGCTTGTGATAAAAATGGTTACATCACTTGGTGAATGTATGTACTTAAATTTAATCCATTGTTTTTTTTCAGGCTATTTATGTGCCAGCTGATGATTTGACTGATCCTGCTCCGGCCACCACATTTGCCCATTTGGACGCCACTACTGTCTTGTCTCGGGGTATTGCTGAGTTGGCTATCTATCCTGCTGTGGATCCTCTTGATTCCAGTTCTCGTATATTGGACCCTAATGTCGTTGGTACTGAGCACTACAATATAGCTCGTAAAGTCCAACAAATCCTTCAGGTACTTTTACGAGATCTATCCACTGGATACTTCTTTTGTAATTGCTTTTATTTCAATTGTAATAATTATTTTTCTAGTTTTACTTGGTCACTATCATTTTCTTAAGCATGAAATAACCACTGCTGTAATAACTCTTAGGTAGTATTCAGCAACAGAAAAACTATTGTCGGTTGCAACTCCGACAGAAGTGTCACCATATTTTCTGGTGACTACTCATTTTCAGCTGAGTGAACTGGAGTAACATGAACTGAAGTGTCTTGCTCAGGGACACAATGCACCGCCTGGTCTGGGAATCAAATCCACATACTTTCGATTTTGAGTTCAACACCCTAACCACTAGGCCACATGTCTTCACAATAACTCTTAATAGTAAAACCAAAAAATAGTGTATAAACCATGTTAGTCTGAAACTACTCTCTGCACATAAAAATTTAATTTTTCTTTGTTTCTACTTTTGTTTTTCAGAATTACAAGTCTTTGCAAGATATCATTGCTATTTTGGGTATGGATGAATTGTCTGAAGATGATAAACTTACTGTATCTCGTGCTAGAAAGATTCAAAAGTTCTTGTCACAGCCATTCCAAGTGGCTGAGGTGTTTACTGGCTATTCAGGCATTTACGTGCCCTTAGTTGAAACAATTAAAGGATTCAATTCAGTCCTCAAAGGTAAGTTGAAGCAAGATGTGAACATTTTAATTTACTGAAATCAAATATATCGTATTAGCTGAATTTAATTTCATCTTCTGTGCAGTGTTTCAAATTACAGACCTAATAGCAATGTTTATAATATGATTTAGGAGTCTGTATATGAGGGAAACACAAACATTACTTACATTTTCCTATCTCAAGACAAAGTTTCTCCATTCGCGTGTATTGAAAATAAAATGAACTTGAAACATTGTAATTGAAATGCCATGAAGAGTGACGAAAGCCATCACACTGCTGGAGGAAGTTTTTTTCATGACAGGAGGCATATTACAGCTGAAATATTGAATACATTTAGCTTCATCGTGACCTTGAAGTAGAGGCAAGATGGCTGAGAAGACTACTTGGTTATGAGTTAAAAAATCTGCTGCTGGTAATTTGTATTACTAGCCATTTTATGTTAGCTCTCCCAGCAGCCATGAACAGGTGAGGCAATGGGTTTGAACAGTTATCTGCAGTAAGCTTGGATTTTGTCCAGGAGGAGATTTATTTCTTATCCAATTCATGCTATGAAGGCCTATTCTATCACTCTATTAGCTGAACCACTAAGTACTGGGGTCGATTTGATCGACTAACGCCTTCTCGGCGGTGCCCTAGCAAGACCGCAAAAGAGTAAAAGAATATATATATGAATATAATCAACCTCGATTTGTAATAACAAATTCTTTAAGCTAGGAAATATTTATTGCATTACCATTTAATTGTCAATGTTAAAAATGTCATCTATCATTTTCTGAATTTTTATTTGCAGGTGAACAAGATCATCTGCCAGAGGTTGCTTTTTACATGACTGGTGATCTGACCCAAGTTGTTGCCAAGGCTGAGAAATTGGCTGAAGAGCAAGCATTAGTTCATTAACAAATATTTCCTGGAGCAGTTTACTTTACCAGTTCACCTTTTGTAGATATTCATTTGAGGTAATAAATGATAACTTTTGACTTTGTATTGTTATTTTATAAGATGTGTGTATTATGTTATTTTATAAGATGTGGTTATGTTGTTGACACTAAAACTGATGGAATAGTGTACAGATGTTACTAATGATCAAGGCACTTAAATCTGTTCAGTTGGTCAATTTGGAGCAAACAAGCTAGTCCCACTCCTACTTCAGTCGAGTGGTGTTAGCAAGGGCATCTAGCTGCTAAACAATTGTTCTAACAAATAAACTGTCTTACTCATGCAAGAATGAGGAAATGGATGTGCTGGCATAAACATATTCCGAGAGACTGTTCAACCTTGCGTGATATTAGGACCACGCAAACTGAGAAATGATAGTGATGTCTTTGTTGTAATTACTGTGGTACATGGCATAGGTTATGGATTGGGGAGAAAAAAAAAGCCTGTGATCAGCATTCTTAGCCATGGACATCTTGTCCTTAACTTCATGTGGTCTCTTGAAACTGGAGGGTGTTTGAAGATTTGGCTGACAATATAGTAGTTGGTTCATGTATAGCATTGAGCTTAGAGACCATTCACTTTTACCTCAAAAGTGTAAAAAAATTTCCAAAACTTCATTGAGTAGCATGATTGTTAGACTCCATCTGGTTAGTGTGCAAACTGTCAATTTCTTTCCCAATACTAACAGACTGGTGGCCAAGACAAATGGTGATTTCCACAGATTACAACCACTTTTGAATCAAACTTTTCAAAATATTTGCTAAAATCAGTCTACAAAACTTTGCCATCTGGATTGTTTCCTTCACTGCTACTTCTAAATCTTCCTTACCATTTAACATCCTGTTAAAATTTTCTAAGTTCTATAATGACTGAGCAGAAAATACATTAAAATGGTTTTTTTGCAGCTTATTTATGATGAAATTTACAGGTAAGAAATAAAGCTTGGTGTTTTCACACATAGTTAATTTTCACCATATATATATACTTTAATTATTCTTGTGAATTTGATAACACGGCACTGTGTCCTACAGGATGTTAAGAGTTAATGGAGTGACTTCATCAATAGCTGTTGAATTCTCCAGACATTGGGTGCTGCTAATTCAGATACAACTGTACTTGCAAACATGACTAGATCCATATATTGTACTATAGAATTATCAGTAAACCTGCATCAGATGTGTACCTTCCCTTATGAGGTTATTGGTAAGAAATCAGCCATTCCATCTTTTTAAGACGTTTTGTGGGAGATTTGGCTATTTATAGCAGCTTGAATAACCATGCTTAGGGCCTCCTCTTTTTAGAGGTTATTCTTCATCCCTGATCAAGTTCACCTATTGCCAAAGGCCTTCCAGTATTATTTTAAAATTTAGTAAGTGCAGGCATGGCTGTGTGGTTAAGAAGTTCGCTTCATAACCACGTGGTCCATGATAATGACTTTGTTTATAGGACTGGTGTAAGGAAAAGGATATTTTAAAGATAGAGGTTAAGCAGACTGTTTAGTTAGGAAAAATAAATGCCATCCCAGTTTTAAAAGTAAATATTAAAACATCAGTCTCACTATTTAACTGTAAACCCATGATTACTCCTCCCATTAAATGTGCAATCACAGCTGTGTGGTTAAGAAGTTTGATTCCATTACATGGCACCTTGGGCAAATGTCTATCATAGCCTCAGGTTGCACAATATCGTTTTAGTGGAATTTGGTAGTGGAAGCTTGTGTATATGCATGGGTGAGAAAACAAGGCAGTGCTTTTATAATGAAGTCCCTTCTGATATTTGTTCTTCAGAGTTAGACATTCAGTGAACCACTTATGCTATTGTTCACCAATATATATATTACATTCAGTAGTAAGTCTACTAATAAAGTTATAGTATTATGAACTTTGCATATGCCACATTCTTGGCAGCAGTTTTTTTCCTTTCATTTTCATTATTACAGTTAAGACTCGTAGGGTAAACACTTTCAATTTTCTGCCAGAATATCAAAATGAGTGACGGTTGTCCATCATCTCAACCAACAAATACAAAAGGATTTAAAAAAAAAAAATTTACGAAGCAGGATCAATTTTTTTAAGGTGAAAAGCAGTGTTAGGTTCATATAGTACTACCAAACCATAGTCTTACATTGAATGCTGACAGTCAGTTTGAAATTACATTTTTAATCACAGGGTTAGTCGGAGAAAATCCACATGCCAAAAGATGAGTGTTAGGAAAGGAATCCATCTAAAAGTTTTGGGCCTGACATATCGTCTAAAATTAATGGCCGATTGTGATGGTTGATGCCTCGCTTGCAATGTCTTCATATTTTGGAATAAGATAATTATGCAAAAGTTTCTAAGTAAATTTACATGATAGCCTGGAGTAGAGTAAGATGTTATTGTCAGGAATGTGGCACAAGTTAATCTAAAGACCCAGTTTGCTTTTTATGGTATTTAGATCTAAGTCTTGTTAGTCTAGTTTGCCTTTAGCTCCCTGGAATTGATTGCAAATACTTTTTTTTTTTTTTTACTGAGACATATTCAATGGATTATACCTTACAAAAATTGCCTGCAGTCTTAAGAACAATATCATTATGGAATGATCTCACTTCTATTAATATTTAAGTAGTTGTAAGACTTTTATCCCAGGAAATGAGTTTACCATCTGAGATACAGGCACATAATGTGAGTAACAAAACATCTTTCTTTATTGCTTGTAATTAGTAGTGAAAGTGATTATACTACTCTTTAATTGGTCTCTTAACCAAGCACTTGGAATGGTGAAGTGATCATTTCTTTATCTGGTTCCAACTGAGAATCAAAATAGGTTTAAGGCTGCTGACATACTCCTTACATCCAGAAATGTAAAGTTAGACTGCAGTCACCAGTTTTAAAATATGGACCAATAATAAATTTGCCATGAAACTTTGACTAAAATTTCATAGCTACATCACGGGAGCAGTGACGGAATAGGAATAACTAACCATTCAACATCTTGACCTGGTCGAATCTCCAAAATATTAATGATGCAAATGAAGTGGAATGGGTTCATTATGGAAACATTTGGAGTTTTGAGTCAGCTAACTGAATTTAATAGCAGTGGTTTATTTGGGTTAGACACAAAGGCATATGTTGTTAGTGGAAATAAAATAGGTTGCAATGTTCATGTTTCCAATGGGTATTAGAAGCCCAAGTGAAATGGTATCAACTAGAGATTGAAATCATTGACTTTGGCTTGCCAGGAGTTTATCACTTGCTCTAGTGTTTAGTGTGGTTTCTTACAAAGCCACATGTGCAGACAGGGTTATAGTTGATTTAATAAGTCCATGTCAGGGATGAAAAGTTAAGTCTGGCATGGATTGAACTTTAAACACTGATAGATACTTAAAGCGGAGTCATGGCAGAAATAGGACCCCACACTATCAGCAACAATAATGATATAATTTCTAACATAGCCCTTCCCAAAAAATTTCTGGCCTTGTGCCTAAGTCGATTATATTGACCGTTTGCCTTTCGTCCTTCCGGAGTCAGTAAAGTTGACCTTGGGATTTTCAGAATGTGAAGAGCTTGAACAAATTACCGTAAGGCATTTTGTCCAACACACTAACTATTCTGCCAATCCACCCTCCTTGTGCCTACGTTAGAAATTATTGTTGACAAGGCCACACATTAAGGGAGAGGTATAGTCAAGTAGATCAACTACAATACTTGACTGGTAACTTATTTTATTGATCCTGGCTGGATTTGAACTAAGAACAAATGGATTTAACTAAATACTGCAATGCATTATGTCAAGCGCTACCATTGCTGTAATTTCAATGATTATAGGAGAATTAGGGATATACCCGGAAAAAAATACTATAAAGCTGAAACTTGGTCCAGAGGTCCGGTATAGTGTCAGGATCAACCGAAAAAAAAGCCCCATCATTCCGAGCTTGGGAACTTCCTTATTTGGGCATAATCCA
>JAOPJM010002323.1:13783830-13798834 GCA_027124095.1 Muusoctopus leioderma | reverse complement strand
CTATAGTAGAAGACACTTACCCAAGGTGCCACGCAGTGGGACTGAACCCGAAACCATGCGGTTGCGAAGCGAACTCCATAACCACACAGCCATCTGCGCCTATATATATGTGTGTATGTATATATATATGTGTGTGTGTGCATGTTTCTCTCCAAATAGTTGACATCACTTAAGCAACCAGTGCGTATTGATTACGTCCTGCATAAACAATACGCCCCACAGCTTAGCGGTTTGACGGGTGACAACATGGTGGAAAAACTACCTTACTTAAAAAATAAGGGTTGATGTCAGGAAGGGCATCTGGCCATGGAATACTACATAAAAAAATCTCATCCAACCAATGCCAGCATTGAAAAGTGAATGTAAAAACAATGAACAAACAAAACAATGATGCCATAACTATGATAGACAGACACTCTCTGAAGGAAGTGACTAGCAAAATAAATAAAATAAGAGATTCTAATGTAAAAGTAATGCTTATGTGAACTGAACAATTAAGGACAAATAACCAGAGCAAATATTTTTTCATTATCATTATGTCTGAGAAGGAAGAAGCATTGCTCCTTAACCAATGAAAGCCTTCTCATATCAGAGTGTTGGAAGAGGAGTATGTGATTTGCATAGTTAGTCGAGAGCTGGAAGAGTTGGAGGTTAATGCCTGGGCAGGTGTAAACAAGATGGAGAAAATTTCCAGAGTAAACAGTGCTCAGAAAGTTAGAATCAAATATGTGATGTGGGTCACAAAAACAGAAACGATATGAATAGCAAAAAGTAGAGAGAGACAGTTACAACTAGCTTGTCTGAAAGAACAGAGTCCACTGTAGTAACAATAGTAAAAGCAGAATGAATGAATGAATAGAGAATGTCAATTATCAACAGATACTATAATTTTCAACAACAATAGCCGGAACAGACAGAGCACAACCAGTAAATTAATAGTGTGCTTGTCTATCTTTACTGATCAAGAGAGACACAGTTACCTGAATAACTGAAGTAAATAAAAGATAAAAAGGTCAATTTACAGTGCACAGTTTACAATTAAGCTATCAGACTTATTTAAATTAACGTTTCTATATCATAGAACTTAAAACCATATTATTAGGGTGTCAGCAAAAAAGGTTGATCATTTATTTTCCATTACTACAGGGCATTTCATTCTCATTGGCTGAGTTCACCTAGCTAATAAAAAGGTACCATGGGAGATGACACAGCTTTGTTTGCTTGCAATGCTGTGTTTAACTTGTCTTATAGGCCTGGGAAAGGCAATGAAAAGCTACTTGATTTACTGAGCTTCAGATAAAAATCGCATTTGTCTCAGTCAAGCTTGCCATTAGATCTAGGCTCTGGTTCTGATTTGGGCTATGTGTGAGGGCTATTATATAACAGTCCATCCCATGTTAAACTCAATATGTTCAGACATCCAATACTAAGCAGATATCTTACTTGACTTAGAGAGGTTCTACAACAACCTATACATCAAAATAAAACTAACATATAAGAGTGAGGTAATCTTAAATTAGCAAATTATGAGGCAAATAATTTAATAAAATGCTTTGGCGTAATTTACTATTTTTACAAGAGCATAGAATCTCAGACATAAAATAGTACCCACCAAGTACTCCATTGACAGGCAAAACAAGTACATTTTTCAACTGGGATTATCCTTTAGACTAGTCTATAACAAGATGTAAGGAAATTGAAAACCAATCCTACATAGAGGAAGAATAAGCAAAGGAAGTTTTATTAAATATGTAACATCTCTAACAAATCTATTTGAGTATCATCTCAGCAATGCATATGTAACAGTCACCTCTGTAGAAAATAAAATAAAAATTGAAATAAACAGATAAAGGAAAACTTTTTTTTAAAGCTATGTTTAACAGATGAAATTGGAGAGGACACATTTAACAGTCACCCCTGCTAGAATTTTAGTATACAACCCTTTTTTTTTTAGTAGTGATCACTAAAATTTTTGACAACAGTTTGTTTTGTATATTTATTAATCCTGGGAATATCAGGAAAGAAAACTCCGACCTGGCGGGTCCCCAGATGGCAGACAGGGGAACAACTTCTAGATATAAGGGTTAGTGGCGAATAAGGAAATAAGTCATCTTGGACCAAACATGAGCTGCCCTTTGGCAAGGCATAGCACCTGGCAGCCACCCAGCCTAGGGGTTAAAGGTGAAACCATGGGAAGCAGCATGGTGGATGTGCAGTCTCGGCGAAAGAGTCATCTATCGCCCAAAGGTGACGTTCACACAATGCTGGGCTGAGGAACCTCTCTACGGTTAATGGACAGGACCACTAAGTTCCCGAAATGTACTACTGCTAATGTCTATAGACTTGGCAACCACAGATGTCGTCTAGCTAACGAAAGATTATAATCAGAGCAAGCTCAACCAGATGATTAATATTTATTTCCAAAGTTAGATATTTGGGACTAAACTATTAAAGTATTTTAAAAATAAGTAAAATTACATCTTTTTCATATTTGTATATAAATAACAATCAATTTTGGGAGGAGAAATAGATGGAGGGCCGTGAGTCAGCAAAGATTGTAGACTGATGGACAAAGCATCTCACATCATTAAGTCTTGTCTTTCTATGTTTCAAGGAGAATTCCTATTTAAGGTCAATAAATAAGTACCAGCAATATATTGAAATTTGTGCAATTAATTATCTTTCTTCCTCACAAAAATTGCTCTTGTGCCTACTCAAAAGAAATCAGTACTACCATTAAGATCGTAATGATTAAGGGTCACATTTATAAGACAAAGTAAGCCACCTTGGAGTCAAAAGATAAGGAGTTTTTAGGATAAGATGAACAGTTAATGTTTTTGAAATAGATGAAGATTAGTTAAAAGGAATGAAAAGAAGAAAAAAAAAGGAGGGGGAAGATTAAAATCCTGAATTTAATGAGAAATAAAATAATTACTTGTCAATATAACATTTGTGAAGGCATGTGGCCTAGTGGTTAGGGTGTTGAACTCACGATTGTAAGATCATGGGTTCGATTCCCAAACCGGGCAGCACATTGTGTCCTTCAGCAAGGTACTTCATTTCCCATTGTTCCAGTCTGCTCGGCTGCAGATGAGCACCTACGGTACGACTGGGGCCTCTATCATTAAAATACCCAAGAAACCTCCCATGAGATGCAACCCCATACAAGGCCGGTCAAACCTGCAAGGTGTAAGCTGTACCATTTACATTTTTTTTACAATATAACATTCATTCCTTCATCCATGCATAGGCCATAGAGACAAGTTTACAGATCTTGATTCCCTTCTATTGTCAGAGGGCTTTAGCAATAAATGCAATACCGATATATTACTATTACTTATTTTATTGATCCTGTGAAGAAGAGGTAAAAATCAACCCCAGCCGTATTGGCATTCAGAATATGAAACACCGAACTAGACACCATTAAAGCATACTGACCAGGCTTCTACCCTCAGTGCCATTTGCACCACTCTAAATAAAATATACTACAAGTGTGACATTTCAAGCAGAAATATGTGTGTTATGAATTTTAGAAATCTTGCAAGTTTTTTCAAGAAGATTCTTTGAAAGCAACAACTTCTCTGAAAGCCAACATTAACTAAGATTTCACACCTAAACCAAGTATTATTTGTAGCATGAGAAAAATCTAATGATGTTGGGAAACCTGCAATAATTTCAGCTGGCTGATAAGAATAATAATGATTTCTTACTTAAGAATAAGTTAAATTGTTGAAAGTAAGGGTGCAGTTGATTGAATTAATCTCTGTGTTACTGGTACTCATTTTAACAGCTGACAACTGAAAGACAAACTCAATGACAGAAGGTTTTGAGTTCTGAACTAAGAGGAATGCAATTAGATACAGAAATGTATATATTTAGCCTGACAATCTGCTATGTCAGTCATCTTATAAGGACAATAATTGAAGGAATTTGAATAGAATTATCATAGATCAAACTTAAACCTATGAAAATGGGAAATAAAGAGATAGAATGTAATTTTTTTTTTTCACACAGTGGCTGTGTAGTTAAGAACTTCGCATCGCAACCACATGGTTTCAGGTTCAGTCCCACTGCGTGGCACTTCGGGCAAATGTGTTCTATGGCCTCAGGCCAACCAATGCCTTCTGAGTGAATTTGGTAGACGGAAACTGTGCGGAAGCCCATTGCATATATATGTATATGCGCATCTGTTTGTCTCTCCCCATATCTGTCGTTTGCTTATGTCCCATAACATAGCGGTTCGGCAATATAGACCGATAGAATAAGTACCAGACTTAAAACCAATAAGTACTGGTGTCGATCCGATCGACTAAAACCCTCCAAGGTGGTGCCCCAGCATGGCCGCAGTCAAATGACTGAAACAAGTAAAAGAGTGTAATTATAAGAACAGTGAATGACGAAGCAAAGGGTCACAAGAGTCATGCAAGTAAGTCTGTTTGCATCAATGTGTGGAGTGGTTTTTTTAAAATATATATATAGTTATACAAGCACTCATTAACCTTCAAGCTCAAACCTATAAAAAAAAAAATGTAAGAGCCACAAGAATTCAGAAATATAGATTTTCTAACAGAAATTGACACATCTAGAGGGAATATTCTCTTTCCTGAAGGAATCTATTTTTAAGGACCCCCCCCCCCCCTCCCCACCATCAACACTCTTTTTACAGCCTCTTCTAATTTAGAAGATAGGAAAACAGCCAAACATATGATTCTGAAATGTCAAGTGTATAAGTGAAATGGTTTCAGTCAGTTAACCTAACTCGACTTGTATA
The DNA here is from genome assembly GCA_027124095.1 of Muusoctopus leioderma. Lineage (NCBI taxonomy): Eukaryota > Metazoa > Mollusca > Cephalopoda > Octopoda > Octopodidae > Muusoctopus > Muusoctopus leioderma. The sequence goes on along the minus strand of JAOPJM010002323.1, from coordinate 13,794,063 downwards.
GAATAAAACTCTTAGAAACAGGATTGTGATCTGCAATATAAACCTCCACCACCACCACCGCTAACATAAAAGGTAATCTGATGATGAACCATTAAAACAGAAAGCCGTACTGAGATGTAAGCATGACAAGTGTTCGTCAGGGTATTGATTAAATTTTGTGTCATTAATCAGGAATCTATTTCCAAAGGGTCTTTTAAAAAAAAAAAAGAATGGCATAACGTAATATGTGAATGTATATAACAGAAGACATTTTAAAAAAGGCAGCAAGCAGAAGGAATGTTTTCTGTCGACATTTTCTTCATGGCTGCAAAGATACCTTAATATAATGCCGACGATGATATTCCTGTGAGATTATTAAAATAAACCAAAGTTCTAAAAATTGATGGGAAATTATAAAAAAAAAAAAAAAAAGAAGGAAATATGAGTTAGTGCATAACGATAAATTGTTATTCACACATGACAATAAAAGAAGACCTAAAAACTATAGAAAAAAAAAATATGCATCAGCTGAGACTTCTTAACGGTTCTGTCAAAATAAAATTAGATATCTAGAAAAGAATATTGTCAAAAATATAGACAGAACGTAAACAAGTTTGACAAACACCCACTTTCGTTGCTTCTACCTCCAACTAACATTATTTATTTATGTTTTTTTTAATATTTCATAATATGCTTATTATTTGATTTCAGTCAATATTGAAGTAAGCGGCATGGAGAAAAGGCTAGTCTGTGACGAGGCTTCGATTCTCGGTTAAAGTCAAGTCAGTTCGCTTTACTTTGGCAGCTAAAGGACCACAAGAGAGGCATGGATGTCACGCAATCTTTATAAACCCTTCTCCCATAAATTTCTCACCCTATGCTTTTAAGAAATCAATATCCATTTATGTGGTCTAAAGTAGGGACGGATTCAGGTGTCACACACACACACACAGTCATTGTTGACGACATGTTCAGTTAAAAAATATCCCAGCTTTTCAATAAATCCTGTCATCATTATCATCATAATTTCTAAAATTGGCACAAAGTCACATTTTGGGAGAGGGTGTGGTCGATTGAATCGACCCTAGTGTTTTTACTTGACTGGCACTTATTTTACCACCACCACCACCACCTAGATTTCCCGGACTAAAAAAAGGGCAAGGTCTATCCGGAGGGAATTAAACTCAGAACGTAAAGAAATGTAACTCATTTACCGCAGCAAAATATTTAGCTCGGCACTCTACCGCTTCTGCCACCCAACTGCCTTAAATCTAATAATAATAATTGTTTCTAATTTAGGCACAAGGCCAAATAATAACAATAATTGTTTCTAACATAGGCACAAGGCCAACGACCCTAGTACTTGACTGGTACTTTATCGACCCCCGGAAGGATGAAAGGCAAAGTTGACCTCGACGGGATTTGAACTCATAATAATAAGGATTTCTTTATTACATCTATTTACAGACTGACACGATTCAAGGAGACTACTACAGAGAGACAGACAGCACCTCTCTTACAATGTTTCACTCGACTAGCAACGATTCTATTTTACAATCTGGTGAAAGACTTAATGAATTATTTCTAAGATCGGCACAAGGGGACACATCTGTAGGAGCTTGAATCATTTAATATTTGACTGGTACTTATATTATCGACCCCCGAAAGGCTGACAGACACTGAAATCCTTTGACTTCGATGATTTAATCGACGGCCACTGTATCTTACTGGTACCTATTCTATCGATCAAGAGCTTACTGAAACAAAATACTGTAAAGCATTCTGATATGGACCACCATCCTTTCACTAAATCCAATAACAATGATGATGAACACAGTATTTCATGTAGAACGAAGAAAGAAAACACACACACAAGTTAGTTAGATCACCAAATTGCAGCCGCTGATAGCGCATGGATAGTGAACTAAAATGTCGCTTCAAATCTACCCCACACACAAACACACGCACACAAAGCAGTATAAATTTATTTATTATAAAACAGTCCTTTATTAAAATATGAAACCCATCAATGTTTTAAACAAGGGGTTTCCATGAATGCAATAACAATAATAATATCGCTAATTGATTTTTGTTGTTGTCCGCATTCATGCCCGGTTACGCTGCCCATGGAGAAAAACATTCATATTTTTTTTAAAATCCCCTTCATCATTTTCGATGTTTAATATAATTATAAATATATCATCAGGTCAACATTTAGCGATTTTCGATCTAAGACATTCTTCTGAATATCTTTTAAGCAAAATAATCAGTAAATTAACACTATGATATATTGTTGTTTATTTAAATAACACACACACACGGCCTGAAGCTACATCACTTAACGTATCCTTTAAATTAAAAACAAACACTTAAAAATCTACGACCCCCACAACAACAACCCCCGTTGTTCAACAATGTGCGAAGAGTCATCTGAAGCAGAAACCATGTAGTTTACGTTGCTAAACTAACAGCGTGAATGCCGGGTTAAAGTACCCTTATTGATTATATATTCTAATTTGTTGACGACAATTGATTTTTTGCTATTTAAAAGAGGTCTATTATCAACCCCCCACCCCACCCTCTTAAAGCTAACAAATGTGATAAATCGTGCTTTATGATGATTGATACCACAGTTCTCTCTAGATTTGTGTCCGACAATTGGTGACGCAATTCTACGCCTCCCCTCTTAAAAAAAAAAAAAACGTTTTCTGCTATGTGACAACTATTACAACGACATTGTATGAAAGAATGGTGAAATCTCATTCATATTCGGTAGAAATGTTAGATTTAAAAAAAAAAAAATTGACACGGCAAAAGTAAAAGGAGGCCAAATGAAACTATTCGATTTTCAAGGGAAATATGGAAACAAAAGTAAATTTAACAAGATCGAATGAAATTGAAAAACGAAGAGAAGGAGAAAAACAAAGTGGGCGAGAGCGGGGAAGGATAAAGACAAAGAATGGGGGGGGGGGTTTCTTAAGGCTCACTAAGCATTTGGACGATGGGAGAGGATTCGGGGGGCTAATATATAGCTGAAAGGCGACAGGTATGAAGCCCCCCTCCCCACCCCAACAACCAAGTTTTAAAGTAACGTAAACAAAAACAAAAAAGGCTGAAGAGAATATATCAAAACAAACACGAATATAAATGTGTATTGCGGTAAAACAAGCTAATATATATATATAATATATATATATATACACACACACACACACACATACACCTAAAATGTTTAAGTGTAAATTCATATATATGTACACACACACACAAATACATGTGTCTACAAATTAACTGAGATAGAGCAAGGTGTTTTCTGTAATAAGAAAATGGGGGAATTCAACCAAACCAGTTAATTAGAAAAGGCTGAGAAAACTATCAACAGGGAAGTTAAATATTTAGTACTCAAGCCGGAGCTACAATAATTGTTTCCCCTCCAGCACTTTCATTAATTATTCGTTGCAAAGGGGAGATGGAATGGCAGAATCGTTAGAGGGTCGGACCTTGTATGTGTTCGGATTCTTCACGTTCTAATTCAAATCCCGCCGAGGTCGACTTTGCCTTTCATCCTTCCAGGGTCGATAAACAAAGTACCAGTGAAGTACTGGGGTTGATTTAATCGACTTAACCCTCCCCGAAAAATTTCTGGTCTTGTGTCTATGATAGAAACAATCAATTATTCGCTGCAAAAGACGTATTATACACCAACAAGCCCTTACAATTAGTTGGTAAGAGTTAAGAGATACACACTCCTGTCTGGGACTCTGGTTCTGGGGTTTACGATGGTGAAAGCCAGTGCTTTGGTTGTGAATAAATCACGGAAATAATGGAGCTGATGATGGGTTGCACAGAAGAAATTAAAACCGTGATACTATATCTGAAAGTTTACACTACAGAAGAACAAGTTAGTGAATTTGGTGGGCCGCGGCAGTTAATCAGGGAACCTCTATCGTATTGATAGTTATTTTCGAAAGGAACACCTCCAATTGATTTAACAACAACAACAACATGACAATATTGTTACTTCACAAGAAGCAGATGCGAGTCCATTTTGTATTGGTTTTAACAGGTTTATGAGAGTCAAAGAATTAGTCGCTTCAGAAGCGGAAGTCAGAGTCAATCAGTTCGGCTATCCAATTGAACAAGATGATCAGCTAAAGGAAATCAAGTGGAAATAGAGGACAAAAATGACTGGATGATCGATTAACGATGGAAGCTGCCTGGAGATATCTTACAAGCTTTCTTAAACCCTCTCTCTGTACTGGATAACTTATCAGATTGTGTATATTTTCAGACACAACAAAGGCAACACTGAAATCATCATGCTTAGGGAAGAACATGCTACAGCTTATATACCCAAGAAAATAAATACAAGAACTAATTTGACTTCTTCAACCTTGAGTAGAAAAGATAAAAACAAATCACCATCATGTTTTTAGGCCGTTTTACTTATAAGAACTCTATCTAAAGCACTATTTTTGTTTTCAATCTAGAAAATCCCAAGAGTATACAATAAACTTCCTACAAGTTTTCAAGCATTGACAAGGATATATATATTCTAATTATCTTCCAAGTTTGGAAACAACTACGACGTATATTATATATATATAATATGTATCGTAGCATTTATTTCTCCATCTAAGAACTGCTAGAATTAATAAACAATACCAGTGTCTAATTGTATAACAGTAGCTTTGCTACGTAGGTTGTTGGCAATGGTGCCATTCTACCCAGTCACCCATGAAGTTGAAGAGGACATGGAAAAAATATATATATATATGGTATCAGCAAACTCCAGAACTAGTTGCAATAATAACGTTGTAATGTTAGTAATTCTAGTGGAAGACGGACTTTCATCACAAGCTTCAACATCAGAGCCTATGTGAGAAAAAAAAATCTAATGAGATTTGACAATAATGATAGATATCCTATGTAAACTACACCCAGCTTTGAGAGGGTGTGTATCTATGAAATACAATACACACCCTAACTAGAATAGTCAATACCAGCGAACCTTGCAGCTAGATTCATCAAATTATTTTAATTAACTACGAACACACATGTATATATATATTATAGACACATAAGAGAAAGTTAGAAAAAGAAAAGAAATAGGGAAAGAGTCGCAAAAGAAGGAACGGTGAAGGATGGAGTTTGGTAATTAGTAGATGTCAATTGCTAAGTGACCTTATGAATCGGCACATTAGCGTCAACAATCGATAAATAATATCACTGGAAGCTTTGACACGGTGGGAAAATTAGAGATTTATATATATATATATATATATTAACCAGCTTTATTACACATCTAGATTGGTTATTTTCTCATTTACAGGCTCCATTATAATAGTAGGCAACTCGGTCTTGCTGGTTATTATTTATAATTTGTTCCACTGGCATTATGACTCAATGTGGACAGAGGACAGTTAATGATGGAGAAATCGGAAGATAAAGAGACGTGTCGGGAGAGAGGGAGGGAACCCCCACCCATCCATCCACCCAAGAGATAGATTATAGTTATAGTTGATAAGATGCGGTAATTTTTAAGGGGGGGAGAGAGAGACGGACCACAGAAAGGAGATTAGGAAGAAGAAAGAAAAGATGAAAAAAAAGGCTTCGAAGTCTACAATATTATCTAAACAAGACATTTTAAAAACAACCATGTGCGTACTTCATAGAATACTGCAGCCATCAATTAATTAGTCATCTATTCGAAGAAGGAAAAAACAGTGATGAATTGTCATTTTAGAATAGAATGACATGTATATATATTGATAGCTTTGATCAACGATTTCTGACTACTGTTTTCCGATTTACAGTTACCCCCCCCCTTTCATTTTCGAGAAGAAGGGGGGAAAAGAGAGTGAGAGAAAGAGAGAGAGAGGCCATTTGCAGGAGACTTGGAATCGGTTTAAAAACTTCCGTTGTCTGGTGTATGGGGACTTAACAAAATCAAGAAAAACAAAAACCCTTTCCTAGATGACTAAATCCAAAAAGGTAAATTAAAAGGATAACCTAACTAAACAAAGGGGTACTAGGGAACACTAGTAGCAGTAGTCTTGTCTAGACTAGATTAGACTAGCTACTAGTGCTAATTCTAGACTGAGTGAGTAGCAGCAACAACAGTGGCGGTTTGGAGTGATGATGTATGTAGTGTGCTGATGGTGGTAGTGGTGGTGGTAGTAGTATAAAACACAAGACGGGGGGGGGGAATAAAATGACAGGGATGGGTGTTTTTGAATCTTACCTGGATAAATTGAATTGTCAAGGCACTTTTCCCAACGCCACCTCCACCGACGACTACCAACTTGTAGGTATTACTAGAGCTGTTTGTGTCAGCACAGCGAGACATTTCTGGTGGAAATCTAGCACCTCCGCCGCCCTGGCCAGTGCTTGTTTGGGGGTCTCTTATGTATATGTGTACGCGTGTTTATGTTTGCGTGTGTGTTAGTGAGCAGCAGCGTCAGTGGTTGCAGAAGAGGTAGGAGTGAGAAAGAGAGAGAGAGGAAACACAGACATGAAAGAAAGACAATGGCGGTGCCGGTGTCGATGACAGTAAGAGTGGTAGAGGGCGTAGGGAAAGAGAGAGACAGAGACAAATTAAGAGGGGGATAAAAAGAGTAAGAGATAAGAAGCGTAAAGGCAGAGAGACACACACAATTAGAAGGGGAAAGAAGAGTAAGAGATAAAAAGCATAAGAAAGTTAGGGTGAAAGTAAAGTTATCGAATGAAGGGGGAGGGACGGAATAATCGAGTAAGTGGATAAATGAAAAACAATTGTAATTTATTTAAATGGAAAAAAGGAGAGATGTTTACGAAAGTTTGTAGAGCAGCATGAGGAGGAAAATGAAATATAATACAGTATATCGAAGAAAAATAAATTGGAAAGAAGAGGAGGGTAAGAGGTAGCGGAAGAGGAAGTAAGACTACGTAATAACACATACGTAGAGAATAAGAGAGAGAGTGAGAGTAGTATGAACCGGAAGTAGTATAATTTTCATCGCCGCTCTCCTCTCTTTGCCTTCTGTTTATCCGTCATTTCCTGCTCTAAACAATATGGCTTACTTGTAAATATTTTTGCTCATTGGTCTCCAACTCTTTTCACGGTATGAACCCCAAATATTACTGAGATACTTATGAAGAACCCTTAAACTCGATAATAGAAAAAGTATAGGTTAAAGTGTAGTTTAACGGCGTAGGATTAGGGTTAGGGTTAGTTTAACGGCGTAAATTATATCCCTAACCTACACTTTAACCAAAGTATATATATGTACACATTTTTTTCTTCGCCTATTGAAAAACTATGCCATTTCATAAAATAATAACATTAAAGTAGAATTTTTAGAATGTCATGAAGTTTCTAATCTTATATCAATCAAGTAACAAGAGCCTGCAGATTTGATCAAACTTCTCGGTCAAACTTTACTGACGAATCCTGTAGGAATCCAGGTTGGAGGCCACTGGTTTAGCTTTTAAAAATAACTCTCTTATTTAAATATTTGTTATGTTATATTATATATATATATATTCCAATCATAGAACTAATTTCTAAAACTCAGTCGAAGAATATACATTGAAAAACTTTTAATGCCGCTATAGAGACATTTATACGTACGCACACGTATGTATTAGTAAAAGTGGACAAACGTGTATTCGTATAGTTTACAGCGGAGACTACAGGACGTAAAAATACCCCGCAATACTTAAACTACTTTAAAATAACATGAGTAAAATCAATTTCATACAAAAAAAAACAATGGAAATTTTTATCGTCTGTACTGAGGTATTTTTTGTTTTTACAAATTTACGCAATATCGAAACCTTAGAGTTTTGGAAAATGGCGACGACGTTTTAATGTATACATTTGTGGAAACAAACTCGGGTATAGCCGATAATATATATATTTAAATAAAACTATGTTATTTTAAAGTAGATTAAGCATTATGCAGTTTCTTTACGTCTCGTCCCTTTTGGAAAGTACACGAATCCACGTTCATATCTGATTTTTATCACTATATATTTGACTGGAGATATCATAACTCTATATAGTCTCATTGTTTACAACGTCATCTATTCGTGTTCCGAAATATTTCACCTTGCAGTAGCTCAGGTATTTTAAATGTGGTGTTCACGACCATCTATCACTATGTATTGTTGGCAGCACAAATCCTTATCCATATATAGCTTGTTTGACGAAATTCAATTAACACAACGAGTATGTTCTTATGTTTACAATGGTGTAATTTCAAAACACTAATCTATAATCTTCGACCTGCACCAGGGTTTACCCGCAACATATATGTAGATAACTAGATGCAGAGGGAACCGTAACTTGACGTTGTCACTCGACTTGCTAGAAGTGGCAGTTAAATCTCCTTACCGTATTGGAAAAGGAAAGGATACATTAGATAATGCAGGCGTACATAGTCCTAAAAAGTCTGAATGGTCATTGCTGGGATGCCTTTGATCATAGGTCGTCTCGATCAGGGTTGACAACAACAAATAGATGCAGGTATGAATTTTTAAAGAAATTATTTAACCAGGAGTAACTATGGAAACCTGTAATTGAAACATTTTACGTAATATACTCTAAACCATACAAAATCACAGCCGACGTGGACGCTCGACCTGCTAGAAATAACAGCCATATCTTAAACTACACTACCGTCTGGAAAAAAGAGAACACATTGGATAATGTAATGCAGGATACACTTTGCCTGAAATAAAACGTGATGGTCATGACTGGAATGCCTTTGATCATAGGTCTGCTCGAACAGATCAGTGACGACAACAACATAGCCAACATGTGCAGAACACAAGATTCAGTGCTTTGAATTCAAATACCGGCGAGATCTCGTATTAGTCCAGGGTCAATAAAGTAGGTATCAGCTAGGTTCCCTCCCCTTATATCTGGCATAGTTAAAAGTTAGTCTGTCTTGAGCCTGCATGCCCATTAGGTCGGCGTTTAAGCGACTAAAAGTGTAAGCCCCCACCCCACCACTAAACCGGACGCCAGTCCATCGTAGGTCAGCCCTAGTTGCTGCTGGTACTAATTTTCAGCTGAGTGGACTAGAGCAGCATGAAATGAAGTGCCATGCTTAAGGACAAAATGCGCCGCCCCTTCCAGGAATCGAACCCACGACCTTACACTTGTGAGCCTAACACCCTAACCAGAGCTAGAAAAGACAGATTCTTTACAGTATTAAATACTCTAATGGATAATGTACTGAATAACATATACAAAAAAGTATCCATTAATCGAAATGCCCCACTTAGTTTGAGATAGAAAACGAAAATCTAGTTGTAATAGCGATTCTTGAATAAAAGGGGAGATAATTTCAAGAAGTTAAGAATTAATTTCCCAAAATTAATTTGCATGCTTATGGGAAAATATGATCTTTGTTTACAGATAAGGGGACAGTTACAGACATGTTTGGGTCTTAGTTCAGTTGCATGATATTTCTAATTTCAAACCACCACCCAGCTCTTACTTTACTTGTCATTTCTGTGTGCTAAACAAAATGAGTATCATTAACATATAGGTGGCGAATTGGCAGAATCTTTAGCATGCCAGACAGAATGCCTTGCAGTATTTGTTCCGGCTCACCGCCCTCCTGATTCAAATCCTGTCAAGACCAACTTTGCCTTTCATCCTTTTGGGGTAGATAAATAAAGTACCAGTCTAGTACTGGTGGATTGGCAGAGTCATTAGAGCGTTGGACAAGACGCCCTGCAGTATTTATTCCGGCTCCTTGCATTTCTAAGTTCAAATCCTGCCGTGGCCTACTTGGGTGGTAGACTTATTTTGTCGGGCAGTTTAACACCACCACCTGACTTTTGGGTACCTTTAGCGGAGTCCACTCAGTTGCAAGCATTCGGGCTAAGTCTCTGGTATGAGGATATCTTCCTTCCTTCCCCTCCTTCCTACCAATCTCCGAGGCTCTGAAAAAGGGTGTTGAGCACTGTCTAACCTCCTGACTAAGCAGTAAAAAAAATAAAAAAAATACTGATATAGCTGCTGCTGTCTCTGGTGCAATCGGTTAGCACATTTTACTGTTGAACCAAAAGGCTGGTGGTTCAAGACTACCCAGAGACGATGTATACTTTTGGATCCTCTATGAGGTCACTGCATTTGCTAGAAATAGCAGCCAAATCTTTTTTCAAAGAACACCCTACCGTTGTATAATCATCATCATCATCGTTTTACGTCCGTTTTCCATGCTGGCATGGGTTGGACGGGTGATTTCGGCCCGCATC
>JAOPJM010002323.1:13743297-13753927 GCA_027124095.1 Muusoctopus leioderma | reverse complement strand
CCGTGTAACCTATGGACGCACCCATGAAGTGGGGATTACCTATGTAATCCAACTATGTAGTGGGATTACAGGCAGGCTGACAGAAGGTAATCTTCGTGTGTGGCAGATGGAAAGGAGTAGTTCATAAGAACACACGCAAAATAAATTTTCTCAACTGTTGCGAAGGATCACTGGAGGTGGTTGACAGCTTCTGTTACCTAGGTGACCTCCTCAGTAGTGGAGGAGGCTGTTCTGAGAGCATAGTAGCCAGGGTTCGAATGGGATGGAGACAGTTCAGGCAGCTATTACAACTGCTGGCAACAAAAAGCTTCTCTCTGAGTGAAGCGCAGATTGTATGATGCTTGTGTATGAAGTGCGATACTGCATGGTAGCGAAACCTGGACCTTGAATGCTGAAGATCTGCAACGGCTGGAAAGAAATGAAGTGAGCATGCTCCGTTGGATGTGTAATGTTAGTGTGAATGAACGATGGAGGACAAATGAACTGAGAGAAAAGTTAGGTATAAGAGGAATTAGATGTAGTATGCAAAGGAGAAGACTGTGTTGGTATGGACATGTGATGCATATGGAGGATGAAAGCTGAATAAAGAAGCACCGATCACTTGATGTGGTTAGAACCTGTGGAGTTGGGAGACCTAGGAAGACATAGGATGAAGTGGTGATGGCAGACATCAGGAAGTTGAACCTCACAAAGAAGATGACTGAAGACTGCTATGATTGGTGACACACAGTATGGGTGAGGAGCTGTCCCTCCAGTGCAAGCTTGGCAAAATGATCATTGGAAATAATGACATGGGAGCTCCTGTCAAGCCCCCCACCCCACCCCCACTTGCTATCTTCACCACCCTCTCATCTATCAGCCCCTACCCTATTCAGTCTACCACACTGCCTCTGTTGAAGTGGGTGGCATCTGTTCTGCACCCCACCACCAATTTCGCCCGCTACAATTACCAGTACTCCACATCCCATCACACCTCCTGTCACCTTGCTTCTCCTTCATGATGCATAGGTTGACACTGGACCTGCTGATGTCCATACCCCTCTACTTATCTGATCCTTGTGTCCCTAAGTGGACATATGACTCCCTCACCTACCCTCTTCCACCCCTGTGGCTTAGCTTCCCATTCCCTCTACTTATCCGATCCATACATCCCTTGGTGGACATGCCACCCTCACCCACCATCTTCCACCCCCTACTGTTCAGAATTCCACCTACTAACCACGACCTCTGACCAATACAAGCCAACCTCCTACCCAATATGTAGTTTACATTATCATGCACCCCCACCCCCCAAACACCCATACACATACTCTCCCCCCTCTGGCACTTCCATAATCACTGCCTACCACCCATCACCTATACTCTTACTCCTACTATCGTACAATCTCAGCTTCATCTTACCCATCCCATTCTCTTCCCCTCCTCTCATACATAATTTATCTTCTGTTCACACTCTCAGGTCATGTTTGCCCTCAATGAAGATACTGTTGAGTAGAGAGGGCTGCTTAGCCTGCAAGAGGCAAGGTACCCGCTCTCGTGCTGGTGGCACAATAAAATGCACCCAATGCACTCTAAAGTGTTTTGGCAATCGAACGGAAACATAGCATGGAGAGGGCTCTTTAGTCAGGTCTTGGACAGGACCTTTAGTGTTGGTGCCCCGATAAAATGCACCCAGTACACACTGTAAAGTGATTGGTGTTAGGAAGGGCATCCAGCCGTAGAAACCAAGCCGAATGAAACATACGAGAGAGGTGTGGTCCCCCAACCCATCTAGGAGAGTTGTGACTCCGTTTGGAATCGTGGGCCAAAATCACTCGAACACCTGCCAGCATAGAAAACAGACGTAAAATAATGATAAATAAACTGAAAATGTTTTATCACTATACATTGTATTTAATTTTTGCCATGGTTAAATCAGCTGGTCATCCCTCCAGCATTGATAAAATAAATACCAGTAATATACTACAGTAGATTCAATCAAAAATACATTTTTCAAAAACAAAATAAAAACAAAAAAAAAAACATTTCCACTTTGAATCCTTTCCCCTCAACATTTAAAACATGAAATTTGAGCCCAAAATTTCTAAGTGGTCACTTGACTTGCCAGAAATAGCAGCCAGATCTCTTAAATCACATGCTGATGAGGTCTGAATAAACTGGAACACTTGGATTTATCTCCTGTACTTGCAAAAAAAAAAAAAAAAAAAAAAGGGGAAATAACATTCCTTGACTTGTTTTTTTCTCCACTACATAATTATTCATAGTTAACATTTAATGCAGGAACCATTAAAAAGCTAACACTTGTTCTTCAAGATATCTCCCGTGCGTGCGCTTTTCCTTTTAGTGGGCTATCTTCACAATCGATATTGTTAATCACTGAATCACCACGAAAGTAAAAATTCAAGCAATATAGAAAAGAAAAAAAAAAAGAGAAGGGATGTTTGTTCACGGCTGGAATGTCTTTGACCATAAGTTTGCTCAATAAAGGCTCACCTGTAGGTAAACAACTGACATGTTCCCTCACACATCAAAATCCTTCTGATGTATAAGAAGAAAAATAGATAAATAAATAACAAATATTATGGACATATTCATAAAACTAACCTGCTGAGGGCCATAATTAAAGCACAGGTGTGTTCTGTTGCACTCATTGTATTCGACATAGGAGTACTACAAAAAAGAAAAAATAATTTAAATATAAAATAGTAAAACCAAAATAGGTGTACATGGATACATTTCATTTGCACCTTTATCATATTCTATTACATATTAACAAATAAAAGTTAGTGAATCAAAGAGAAAGGAAGTTTTTTTTTTAACTACATAGGCATGGCTGTGTGGTTAAGAAGTTTGCTTATCAAGCATGTGGTTCCCTGTTCGATCTCACTGCACAGCACCTTGGGCAAATGTTTTCTACTATAGTCAGGAGTTGACCAATACTTTGTGAGTGGAATTTAATAGGTGGCAGAAGCCTGTTGTATATACATACGCATACTCCCTACATCATGGAAATACATGGCTTCTCAGCTGCAGTGATGGAAGCCAGCCTAAAATGTTGGGCACTCCGAAAAAACTATTGAGCAGTAAGAATAAAAACCGACATAAAGTGTAGTAGACTCTTTTAATCCAATTGTACACATCCCTATAGTGTTAGTCCCACAATAAAATATAACCAGTTCATGCTGTAAAGTGGTTTGAAAAAACCACAGCAAAAACACACACAACGGGATTGGCTATTTTGGGGGATTTTTTTCTTTCGTATGTGTGTGCCAGATGACAAAGGGCTGTGGCGGGTGGCGAGATGAAAGGACAAGGCATGTTGTGAAATGAAGGGCTGTGGCGCGTTGCAGCACATTGCGAGACATTGAGACTCATCCAAACCATGCCCAAAAATGGAACATATGGATGAATTCTGCAAGTCAAATTGCAGGCTACCTATCTAAGAGGGCAATAACTCCTAATAAGAACGGATACAGGGTAGAGGAGACTCTTTAGTCTTCCCATACGAGAGCCTCTCTAGCGCCAATATCATGATAAAATGTGCCTATAACACATACACAACAACAAAGTTGGCCAGTTTTCTCTATTGCTGTGTGCCAGATAACATGGAACACAACAAGTGACAAGACCCATCCAAGCATAGAAAAACAAATGTAAAATGATAATATATGTCTGTTTATGTGTTTGACACAACATAACTTTACAATTCAACTATTAGATATTGATAAAATGGGTACCAGACTGAAATAAATACTGGGGTCGATGTGAAACCAACGAAAGAATAAAAGAGTAAAAGAATATGTGGTCAGTATTTGAATGTATTTTACATGAGTATTATAGCCACTAACATCAGAAAGAAATTGTTATGTAACTACGTGTGAACATATTTCTATTCCGTTTGTTTTATGTAAGTCATACATAGCTAAACCACCATATTTTAAAATAAATTTTACAAAAAATTGCGATGTTTCAGAAAACGATTCACTTGGTAATCATTGATAAAAAATGACTTCCTAATTTCAATAGTTTCTAAGCAATCAATTAAAGATATAAACTGGTCAAAAACTGAGGTACTTCATTTCTTGAGGGTTGAATATATTGGAGAATGATGAGAATGATGGTAGGGGAGCACAAGGCCAATAATTTGTAGTAAGGCCGGAGCTTATTCCGGTTTCCATGGTGTTAAGTAACAGAGTGCAAGAATCATCCCTGAATGGGTGCCATCCCGTTGCAGGGTAGTAATTTGTAGGGGATAAGTGTAATCAATTGAATTGAGCCTAATACACATCTGTCACCTAATTTATTATTTATAAGGGAATGAAAGACAATCTGACTCAGCAGGTAGAGAACTTAGAATGAAGGGAAAGAACTATTTGCTTGCAGTCATTTAGTTTGTTACTACCAATCTGCCTTTCCACCCCTTTTAGTAATGATAATCATCATAATTATGATTCCTCACATGGGTACAATGCCATATATTTGTAAAGGGAGGGAATCTTAGTTAATTCAATTGAATACATAACTTAACCCTTACAAGAAACACCTTGCCAAAATCTTTTACTGCCAGACTGCATCCTTTGGAATGTTCTGTCTGATAATGTTTTCATCCAACTCAATATTAACCTTGAAGAATTTAAATTGAACATTGATTGTATTAACCTGTATTAACCCAGCTGTGTCTATACTTCAGCCTAGCCAGGAGCTGAAAAGGCTACAGGTACTCCTCACTCTCCTCAGTAGTAATGAAGTACAAACCATTAACTTTAGACTGGGAGTCTGATACTATTGACTTTGCCAGCTGTGATCCTGTGATTATTCATACCTGGGGATTGAAACTGTACATATAAATTACAGGGTGGCAGCTGGCAGTCAATAGTGTGTGACAACCAGTCTAAAAGCTTAATGATTTGCATTTCATTACTACTGTAAGCAAGTAGTACCTATAGCCCTTTCATGGATAGGCCAAGTTATAGAGACAGACCTCCATGGTTCACAATGCTGCCACTCATCTCCAGTTAAAGAAGAGAAATCTCCCTCCTAATAGAATGTCTGTGTCACAGGTAACTTTCCCAGCAGGAAGAATTTCTGAAATTTTACAATGGTGATGCTACTACTTACAGCAATGGGTTATAACCACTCCAAGTACCTATTTAGAGCTAGTTGGACTATCACTGAGGGTTAAGTGTCTTGGCAACAGACTGCACAGTATTTCAATATTATTTTGCACCAACTATTATAGCAACCACTAATATCTGAAAGAAATTATGTTACCTTGTATCTAAAGTATTTCTATTGCATTTCATTTTTTTTTAATTTTGTATAACCCATAGCTCACCTATGACATGTTAATAGAGCCAGGTACTTAAATACAAACAGCTTACTAAAGAAGAAAAAAAGTAGTAGTTTCTTAGATACGAGAGCAAGCAAGACAAAAGAGAGAAGCACCTCATTTCTTGGTGGTTGGATATGTTGGATGGTTGAAATGATGATAGCAGTACACACAGACACACAAAACATCTCATTAGAAAAAAGGCAAAATACCATGGGAGAGATGAAAGTTGAGAGCTGGCAAATCTTCACTTACTTCATTACAAGAACACCACGTTTGGAACACTCATCAACATTGACATTGTCAACTCCAGTCCCTGCTCGAACAACCAATCTCAGATGTTTCGCTTCATCTAGCAAGTCAGAAGTCACTGATGTTGCCGACCTAACAACGAGTATGTCTGCAGACTGAAAAATAGATAGAATTCTATGAAAATCTCATACATAAAACTGGATATCTTGTTCACAAAAACTTATTGGTTATTTTGTATACTTGGACCAGCTGCTAGTTGTATCACCAACCATCACCCGCCAATACAATGCTCAATCCAACCTCCTACCCAATATGTAGTTTACATTATCATACCCCCCCCCCCATCTCACTCGCCGACATCCAATCACCTCCCCCAACACTCATACTCTCGCCCCACTCCGGCACTTCTATAATCACTGCCACCCAATCACTTCTCCCAACACACTCATGCCCCTCTGGCACTTCCATAACACTACCTACCCCCATCGCTCTCATACTCCTTCACTATCGTACAATCTCAGCTTCTTTTTCATCTTACCCATCCCATTCTCTTCCCCTCCTCTCATACATAATTTATCTTCTGTTCACACTCTCAGGTCATATTTGCCATCAACAAAGACTTGAGTAGAGAGGGCTGCTTAGCCAGCAAGAGGCAAGGTACCCTCTCTAGTGCTGGAGGCACAATAAAATGCACCCAGTGCACTCTGTAAAGTGTTTTGGCACTCAAACAGACAATATAGGGCGGAGAGGGCTCTTTAGTCATGTTTTGGACATGACAACCTTTCTAGTGTTGGAGCCACGATAAAATGCCCCCAGTACACACTGTAAAATGAGCATCCAGCCATAGAAACCAAGCCAGATGAAACATGAGAGACGTGGTGCCCCGATTGTAATTGTTTGCAGGCTGAAACCACCTGTCCAACCCATGAAAAACGGATGTAAAATGATGGACCCATGTTGTATATTTTTTTTATTACTTTATCTTTAGTTACTTTAACTTTTAATTGTGGATATGCTTAGCCCAGTGTATTTCCAATCTACAGAATTGGAGATATTACAGGTATCCTTAAAAACATTTTATCTCAGCATTAGCAGCTCACATTAATTGAATACATTTCCAAACATCCTATGCTTATATTGAGATAGTATGGGTGTACATTAATTAATAGAAGCACTAGAGAGCAATAGCATAAGTAGAAATGTAAGGTAAACTTTACAAGTGTATATTTAGTAAACACTTAACCTTGTAAATTTACCTAACATTTCTACTTATCCAATCGCTGCTTAATGCTTCTCTCAGTTCACCTTGCCAACACTTGCACTATTATGCAAATTATGTAGACCAATTTAGTTCTCTCCAAATGTGTATACTATATATAGCTATAAGCTACTATTTACTGTGGGGACAGGAATGAGTAATGTATCTCTGACGAGGCATTAATAAATACTGAAACTAGTCAGATTGGTGTCCTTTTATAGCCACAGAGAGTAAAACTTATGGTTTAGCCTGGGTGTCTACTTCAAGCATATTTACTAAAAACATGCTCAGAAATTTATCTTACACACACACACACACACACACATAATTGCAAGTGGTGAACATAGGATTCAAGTTACATGTAGTCATCTAAATCAACGATGTCAGATGCTTTTATGAAAGAAATGCTCCAGTGTAATATAAGTCATCATAAGCTCGAAGAAAAATTGTAGCTAACATAGGGTCATAAAACTTAACACGTGCACCATACATCACTGCTTAGCTGGACAAATCCCCAGTTTAGAGCACTTCTTCCAACATTAAGTAGAGTATAACTTTGTTCTGAGAGAAAGATTGATGTTCAAAAACGTCTTGAAGATTAGGATCTTTTATTAATGTAAAAATCATTCACAAAGTTGACCACGGCAGGATTTGAACCCAAAGAGCCGGAACAAATACTGCAAAGCATTTTGTCCTATGCTCTAACGACTTTTCCAATTCGCCGTCGTGTGAATTTAAGACTGATGATTTATTTCTTTTTAGATAATATTTTACCCATTGACCGCAAATACGAGTGAAAATTATACATATTTAAACGATGAAATATTAATTTATCATGTCCTTATCGTATCAATAACATTTATAGTATTAATGCTGACAGGCCTGATGCAATTGTCATTTAGGTTGCAATCTTGTTTGGAGTTCTTTCCCTTACTAGTCATCTGAGTATGAAATGGTAGCATGTTCTTCAGTTTACCTACAGTAAACGATACGAAACCGTTACTATGAATATTGTAAATATGTCATTGATATGTTAATATTGGTGCATTCTGTTTTGTGTGCTTGCACGTGATTAGGCATTTTTCAGGTGGCTATTGGGCCCATATGGAGTTTTGACCTATCAGCCGATTGTCACTTCTGAATGTAAAGGATCACATGTGAATATAAGGTCAGTATCAATTCAGATCCTATCGTCGTCGATAGAATCCGAATTAGTGCGAACTGAACCTGACCTTGTTGAAGCATAATCAAGATGTTTTGCAGCCAATGCAATAAAAAGAGAAAAATATATAAAAAAAGATAATGATGGTCCATAGGAGATAAGATTTCTTATCAAGAGCCAGCATTGAGGCCGTTACGAACAAACAGATTACATCGTTGGGAATGGCCAGATTTTACAGGTTGTTTGAAAGTATTTGTTGTAGAACTGGAAATAAAGGAAGTTTTGCTTACTTTAGAGAAGTGTCCTCTCGTGTAGGGCATTTATTTCATTGATGCTGTTTTCCCCCACAGAAGTAACGGTTGAAGTTTAGGATAATTGTTTAATCGATTGGAGATTACAGCTACACATTTATCTTGCTTGCCGAGGGAATCCTTGTCATTGAGACGTTTTGACCATTGTATATAGAGTCATTGCTGTGAGCTCGACTAACATGCGTTTCTAAAAAGAAGTTGGTCATTGCAGAACAGTTTATGTATCCGCTTCAAGAATCCTCTGATAAAATAGTTAATTTGATAAGCTTGGTCAAGGTTACCAAAATATTGAAGAGGAATTGATACAAATGAGACTCATCGAGGGCATGTACCACAAATGTCTAGATGCAAATTCTGTGGTTACGAACATGCATTTGTTAAAAAAAAAAGTCGAATTTGCAAAAGGCAATCAAGAATTTAAGTGCACATGCTGAAAATCCTGTTCTGAGGACATTTAATGCCAACAAAGATGCCATTGACAACCGATGCTAGTGACCATTCTATATCAGGAATTTTATTGCAGGATAACCACCTAGTGCTATATTTATTAAGGAAGTTAACTTCTACTAAATCTAATTATTCGAATATTGAGAGAGGCTTCAACAATTTTGTGGACTACAAATCGTGTCATTTTTCACTTGGTAGAAAATTCCTACTCAGATCCGATCATAGACATCTTGCATTCATCTTTAACCCATGTAAAGAACTTCCAAGGGTTACATCTTCGAGGATACTTACTTAGATGTCCTAAATGTGCAGAAATAAAGAATTTTTTTTTTTTTTTAAATCAGCTTCTTTCATGTCCCAATGAGTTAGATCTCTGAACTCGTGTTCATATGGAGCATACCCAAGTTCATTGTATCGGATTGATGCTTGTCCTAGTGGATTCCTCTTCAGGATGGCCAGAAGTTATTCGGCTTCCTGAAAAGGTAGAGTTCAACCACAAAGCAGGTGTTACGAATAATTTTCTCTCGGAGTCCTGTGCTCAATGACTTATTATCGGACAACGCCCAAATTTCATGACGATAATTTGTTCTTGGTCACAGAAAATGGGCTGCATTTCTTACAAAACACCGCCATATCACCCGCAATCAAATGGGATTGCAGAATAGATGGTTCAAACAATTAAAACGCGAGCTTGAAGGTGTTCTCTCACCATAGAGAAAAGTTTAAGTCGTTTTTACCCTGACTATTGCTCAGTTATCGTACGATTCCTCATGCAGACAGGTTAGAAAGTCTTTGTTTTGATGGGACGTCAGATCCGTGCATCCTTGACTATGTCCTATTCGATAGATTTAGTATAAAAATAATGATTCAACACCAAAAGTGGCAAACTTTGTGATGCCAGCTGGAAACAACACTGCTACCATTATTAGGAATGGGATTTAGTTCATGCAGACCAAACCAGGCCTAAACTGGAGCCATTTAAAAAAACAAACAAACGAGGATGATGCACATTTTAGCTGTGGTGCCTCTTCTAGTATGAGAAGCAGCCGTGAGAGTGATGAGGAACAACAAATGGAAAAACAGGATCAAACCTGTAGTGAAAGAATCCTTAGAAGTACTCAGCCTACCCAGGATATAAAGTCTTACGTTTCAGGGAGTATTATACTAAGGTGTGAAACCGTTATATGAATATTGTATACTATGAATTGTACATTGTAAATATGTGATTCATATGCTAATATTGATGCATGCATTTTGTATGTTTGCATATGATTAAGTATATTTAAGGTGGCTATTAGTCCCATATGGAGTTTTGAACTGACAGTTGATTGAGATTTCTGAATGTAAAGTATCACATGAGAACAATATTTGGATAAACTCTGTATAAAATGAACATTCAGTATTTCAAAATTCAGTACAGCGAATTATATTTGTTTAATGAACATATGTAATCTTGATGGGGAATGAAAGATAGGGCTATGTAGTAGATTCAGTACTTGGTGCAGATTACAGACTTGGCCAAACACACTCGGTGACCTACATAACCTCGGCTAATATTGGCGCATGAACTACGAATGAACTCGCCATGTCGCTATGACGACGAGTTCGCTCGTTCGGCCTTCACCCTGGTAGCACGCCCTGATGGCGTGATGTACACGTGGACAGGCCATGGTATCCTATAGAATATTCCTTTGTTCTATAGGGGCCCTATAAATAGACTGGGATTTCGCCCACAACTTTAGTTATCTCCAGGTCCTCGACAGTGCACGTCGCTTGGCACTGGGACTGGAGAAACTCACACTGCACACACACATTCACAGACAGACGTACAGACATCTCTTCATGATTCCTCCTCTGTGTCTCAAGCCTAG
>JAOPJM010002323.1:13704569-13722019 GCA_027124095.1 Muusoctopus leioderma | reverse complement strand
GGCCGAAATCACCCGTCCAACCCATGCCAGCATGGAAAACGGACGTAAAACGATGATGATGATGATGATGATGATGCCCCAGAGTTTTCTCTGATTTCTATTCAAAGCAACCTTGCTGTCTGTTGAACAGCTGTTGTAGTTGTTGTTTTTGTTGTGTTGTTCCTGATCAAGGCACTTCATTTCATGTTGCTCTGGTCCATTCAGCTGAAAATGAGTACCTATGATAAGACTGGGCCCCTATCATTAAAATACCCTAGAAATCTCCTTTGAGGGGCAACTTCTTATGAGGCAGCCCAAACCTGCAAGGTGTGAGCCTTATCATTTACATTTCCTAATAGGGATAACTTTGGATCATGTGTCCCTGAGTCTTTTTTTTATTTCTATTCAAATTTAAATACTTTTCTAGTCTTGTTTCTTTTGCTTCTACCTTGCTATTACTTCTTCATCTGTTATCTGCAGATATAGATTATCTTATTCCATACTTAGTAATATTTTTTTTAAATTTCTTCCTAGAAAATGGCTTCTGAATTAAAAAAGCTATTTCAGAGCAGAAATGAAGTATATGTTTTGAGAGTATGGAGCCTGCTGGTTCAGTTATTAGGAAAGGTAAATATTCTTTCTCTTCAGCATCTATTATATCTCTTTCTTCATCCTTCTCTACTGAGCGGGATAAAAAAAAAGAGAAAGAAAAATCCCAAACACACATACATTCCACCATTAGTTTTCCAAGCTGTAATTTGTGATATAAATATTTTTTTTTTTTTGCAGGAATTACATTGTGTCTTCATCAACCAACTTCTCCCAATTGTAGAACTTGGCTTTAAGAGCCCTAACCCAAATATAAAATACGAAGCTTTCAGTGCATGGAAATATCTTATTGAAAACTTTGCTTCAAATCCTGGTGAACTTTTAATATATTTTTTTCTTAACTTTTTTCTTGTTTATAATAATTTCATAAAGCAGTTTAATAAAATATACATATCTACATTTGTTTTTAAATAACTAGTTGTAATACTAATCCCATTTATAGTATAGTCTGCCTCTTCGATATGGTGCTATTTTGGTTATGTAAAGCACAAATAGTTAATTTGAATTAGGTCAGTGTCATAACATAATGGTTTCAACTAGGAAATGTGAATTTGATGCCCACATTTACCACTCACTCACTTGCACCACATGCCTTAAACACTGGCCATGCACTTGCTGATACAGTCTTGATCTCACTCATATATACATTCACTTATTCTTAATTAAGCACCTTTAAGTTGTACTTTAGAAAATTTAGATTTTATTTTCACATTGAAAGTCAGTTTTTTTCTTCTTTGTAAAATGTTGCAGTCATTATTGGGGACCAGAAGCGCATAAAACTTTTGATGCAAGTCTTTAAAATCAACAATGCCAAAACTGAGAATGTGGCTTTGAAGAAACTGGAGGTCTGGTGGTATTTTGTCAGAATGTTAGACACTAAGCTGTTGGGTAATTTTGATATGGTAAGTGAGGTGGCAAGTTTTGACTGTTTTTCTGCACTTAGTACTAGAATATTGATTGTATGAGAGTTTAGCTGAATGCCTGCTATGACATATCTTGAATTTGTTTTAATGAATATATTTATTGAATTACAAAGCCTAGCGGTAATGTTAAGAAGGTCTGTCAAATAGCTCACAACATAAAAAAAAAAAAAATGTCTTGTATGTGGCATCAGAGAATCTCCCAAAAGTAATCTTTTTTAACATGGCAGTGCTAACAATACTGAAAAGAAGCACTGGTTTCCCTGCTTAATTAAGCCACAACATACAAGAAGCTGTTCTCTCTGGTGACTAGTTGATACTTGAACAGTTGGTACACAGCCCTAAACTAGAATATTGTGGTAGAGAATTACCAGGTTAGTGGTTCATTTCCTGTTGGCAGCACTGTGTTCTCCATTGCTAAGATACTTATCTCACAAGAACCCACTCCACTTAGCTCGAAGAATTCATTACCGTAAGCTGTGACAGTGCTAGAATAGGTGTGTGATTTGTTGGTTGTTGGCTTAATGGTACAGAAACTGGATAAACACCAACCTTATGGGTCCTTGTGATTTGGAAAAGGATTGATGTTATAGAGTTGGCATTATCAGAGGAGCAGGGGCCACTGCAATATCAGTAAACTACAGAAAGAGGAACCGGCTTGACAATGATGATAGTTGTTGTTTAGCCTCAGGCCAGCCCTGATTGAACAGACCAGGGACTACATTGTACAATCTATCCTTTATTTAAGACAGTATGGTTTCATTTGAGGGAGATTTGGCTGCTATTTCCTGCCAGTTAAGTAACTGCATAGAGGCATCATTATTTGCTCGTATGTTTTGTCATTGTGTGTTTGTGTGCATCTTGCAGACAATGATGCATTACTATATATTACATACTTGAATAGTTAAATTTTAAATTGTTGCACATATGTAAATGAGTCACCTATGGAAAACTACTTTTTTACTGGTTTCAGCATGTGGCCATGCTGGAGCACCACCATGGGGGTGTAAAACAGTTTTTAGATGTTTTCTGTTATTGTGGTATTAATTAGTATTATATTTACCTTGTAAATAGCTTTTGGAGATATGTATCCCAAAGGTAGTTATCATTTATATTTTGTTTTGAAAACTTGTGAAAGCATGTATCCTTTCAATATTGCCAGATATATATTTAGTTTTGAAATTTTCTTTCTACAAGGTTTGTACTCCTTTGTTACGGTTTTGTGTCGGTGGCAAGTGGACTCAGGGAGCGCGTAACGTACCTACACTGAGTAAGTATCATTTAAAATATATTTTCATTAGATGTTAAAACAATAGGGCTGAGAAGAAATGTATTGGTTTGCCTACTCTTGGAACATCATTTGTAAATCTACTGTATGCATTCTGTTGTTTCTGAGTTGGAATAGATAGCCGTTTTTATATGAAACGGTCAGCAGGTCTGATTATGTAAGGTCAAGTTTTCTATCAGACAAAAATAAATAATATTTATTAGTTCTTTAAGACATTTTAAATTTTACCCCGAATCAATATTGACTTAATAAAATATAGACATTGATTGGTGGAAAGCCTGATTTTTAACACTGCATTTTCATTTTGGTTCTCATGATTTATAATGTGTTCTTGGTATGTGAAAGAAAAGATGTATATAAAAAATGTGAGGCTTTCTAATCTAATGTTAAATACCCATTTTTAATTGTACAAATAAAAAAAAGTTCAGTGATGATGCATTCATATAAATATGATTATAAAATGAAGGTGAAAATTAAGAAACATGACTTCTTGATAGATTTTGTTGAATTTTGATATCTAGCAAAAGACAATGTGTCAACACTGTCTTTGTCACAACCACTTAAAATACAAATCGATTAACGATTTGATAACACTGGCAATAGTAAAAAAAAATATATATTTATTTTTTTTCTGGCTTGTTTTATTAACCTCATTTGTTTGTTTTCTCAGAAAGTTAGGTATATAATTGATAAAAAAAAATGTAATATCCCATCAGGCATTTAGTTATTGAGGCCTCAATTGAATATTTAGTCTCCATGGCATAGCTAAAGGAAGGATTCCTTTGATTTACTGTTGTCGTCTGGTTCATTGATTGATTTAAGCTTCATCCAGCCAGCTAATGTAAAGTGTGTCAGTTATGCAGAGCTACATTCCTGCCTACTGGTGTTGGTATTTGTTTACTTCTAGGTGGAGTGTGTTACTGGATGCAGGTTAGCACGGATGACTTATAATGTATCACATCATCTCAGCCAGTTGTTATTCTCTGAATTAGTAGTTGTAGAATGAAAGGATGTTTTAGCATATACTTAATCCTTCAGCATTTGAACTAGCTATATTATATTGTGAATGCTAAAGAGTTAATTAGTGTAGTGGGTTTCCTAAAATTATGGAGTGCCAGACTCAATGCTTTAGGGTGTTTAGTTTTGATGTTTGTTCTGAGTTGCTAGCATCAAATTTGCCTCTTCATCCATCCAGGGTTGTCAATAAACTACATATCAGTGATTACTGGGGCTTGATAAAGTTGGTCACCAGTTGATTTTGACCCCGAGTTATTTTGATTGGCAGTATGTTGATTTCGAAATAAAATTATCCAAAACTACATTGGCCGTTAGAAATGTGACTGAATTGTGATTAAAGTTTTTTTGTTTTTTCATTCCTCAAAGGTTCAGTTAATAGCAGTATCTCCCTTCCCAGCCAAGGAGCTTTGTGGCCATCTTTCCTTTCTCTCCAGCTGAAAGGGCTGGAAGCCATAGCACATCTTTTACAACTTCCTCCTGGACATGTAAATCACCCATTTTTAACATTTGATCTTGGTATGTATTGAACATTTTTTGGTTTGGGGTGGGGGGCTTGCTATTTAAATTAGTTTATGAATTGTTCTAAGCAAAATGTTACAAGAAAAATTAGATTTTACCTCAAGCAAAAACTGTAGCTACTCAATGCATTGACATATACAACACCAGATGTATTGGGCTTTTTGGGTCTTAGGTATTGAGACACAGAAATGGTTACAGTATTGCAAGCACATTAAATCTCATTCTTGCTAGCATTGAAATCATTATCGTAACAACAATTTTTCCATGTTGATGTGGGTTGGCTGGATCTACAATACAGCATATTGCCACCTCTTTGCAATCTGGAGATCCAACCTCACCTCTTCTTATGTTTTTGTCTTCTTCTGCCATGGCTACCTTCCATGTCAACACACAATGTCATTCACTTACACCATACGTCCATTGCCAGTCTGGCTCCCCTGCACATATCAATTGGTGTTTTTAATGCATAGTCACTATCTCAGTTTCTACATCTAACAGATCTTATGCGTGTAGTTCTTATGTCATGCATCATCACTTGAATCAAAAACTCGTGACGATGATGATGATCACACATGAAGATATTTAATCTCACCATTTAAATTTAAAATAACCAAGTTGGGTCATTTGATAGTCAACTGCAGAATCATAGTTTTGTTTCTTGTAAACTCTTCGTTCAAGCTTATAAATATGAATGTGCATACTGTGCCTGAATAAAATATAGGTTGATTATGGCTGGAATGCCTTTGATCATAGGGCTGTTCTAGGCAACCGCAAAGCATGATTATGAATGTACATACATAAGAAAGTTGTAGTGAGAGAACCTTTCTTTAAATCTTTAACTGTGATGACATAGTATTTGTGAATGGGAGTTATGAATTTATATATCTTAATGTACTCATTTATATACCTTAATGTATTTGAGAGATGGATATTTCACTTGTTTTGGGGGTTTATATATCATAATGGATAATTGTAGAGTGTATGTGTGTGTGTGGTTGTTTAAACTACTTGAATGGGTTTTATTCACTTTTTAACCTCAAGTGTCCGTTGTGAGATTATGCTGTTGGATAACTAACCACATTTTCATCAGTTCAAACCTTACGACCTTTATGCTGTCATAAAGATCAGTCTGGCTGACAGAAAATAAGTTCCACTCGTACTTCACAATTGAGTGGTTAGAAGTAGGAAGGTCATCCAGTTGTAAATACAATTGCTCTAAACTACAATTCCACCCATGCACAATCATGAAAAAAAATGGATATAATATAGTTTTTTAAAATAATGGAATAGTACATGGCTGTGTGGTTAAGAAGTTTGCTTCGCAACCACTTGGTTTCGGGTTCAGTCCCACTGCATGGCACTTTGGGAAGTGTTTTCTACTATAGCCTTGGGCCAACCAATGTGAGTAGAATTGGTAGGCAGAAACTGTAAGAGGCCTGTCGTATATATGTGTGCGTGCGTGTGCTCGTCATCGCTGGACACCGTTTATTGATCGGCTGGTGAGTTTGTTTACATCTCCAAATAACAAAATGTCCGGCCGTTCGGTAGTTCAGTGGTAGGAATCCCATATTTAATCAGTATGGTTGGTGGCAGGAAGGGCATCCGACCGTAAAATGCTGCCTCGAGAAATCTCTGTCCAACCCATGCTAGCATGGAAACACGGACGTAAAACGATGATGATGATTTCTCATGTTAGAGCGTCGGAAAGAATGTTTTGCAGTATTTATTCTGGCGCTTTACATTCTGAGGTCAACTTTCCTTTTCATTCTTCCAGGGCGATAAAATAAAGTGAGGTCAGTTTAATTGACTAACCTCTCCCCCTAAAATTTCTGGCCTTATGATTGTTATAAACATTATTATTTATAATTAAAAAAGATTTTTTTAAAAAACTTTTAACTTTCAGTGCATTTTCTGACAAACATGCTTCTATTTGACATTAGATAGTATAAGCACTAATTTGAGACAAGAAGAAAAAAAACAGGCCCACTGGTGGGATTCTCACTAAGCTATCATGTTAATGATTACACTAAGCACTAGCTGTGTGCTTCAAGTCCCGTCAGTGGGCCAGTTTCCCTTTTCTGTCTCAAATTGGTACTTATAATATCTAATAGCAGTTAATACATGTTTCTGTTTGTCTATTTATTTGTCTTAATTTATGTTTTATTTATCTCCCCAGAACCTTTAAATTCTAATATTATAATGGGACCAGCACTATTTCTTAAACAATGCAGTGTTATTGCCTATGCTCTAGTGGAATTGGTGTGTGTAGTAAAAGCACCAGGTATGTATATATGTTTGTATTTAACTTAACTTTGGCTCATTCTTGTTTGAAAATATTTTTCTTTCTAAATTCTAATAATCCATTTGATATTCTTTGATCAGATGATCTCGTCGTGTATATCTGGTCGCTATTTGTGGAACATCTAAAACTTGGACTGGAAGCTGGCCTCAAAATTGACAGCAGGGATGCTTTGTCCTCTTTTCTCTGTGACTTCTCTACTTTAATCCTCAGTCGACCAGCTCCTTATTCAGTAAAACATGTAAGTTAATAATTCCTTTATTTTCTTTTATGGCTTAGAGGAGGAAGGGAGCTGCACCCATAGTGTTTTCAGGGCCTCTGAGACTGTTGGTGGGGAAAGGGAAGGAAAACAAAACTCACAACTTCTGGATTGCTGCAGTAGGAAGCAACACCTGAAATATTGAGCTATCCTCAGGCCAGAGACTAGGTCTGAATGCTTCCAACAGTTAGGTGGTTGTATTAGACCAAGAACAGGTACAGTTCAACAGTCTTCTGCACAGTTTCTGTCTACCCAATTTTACTTGCAAGCCTTGGTTTGACTCAAGGTTTTAGTTGAAGGCACTTTCCCAAGGTGCTATACAGTGGTGTTTGAAGCTGGAGCTACATGATTGCTAAGTGAACTTTTTAATCACACAGCCATCCCAAAATTGTTTTTTTTTAAATCAAAAAAATCTTATAAAATATTCATCTTTTTTTAAATGTTTATTGCATTCATTCATTCATTCATTTATTTGGATTGCTAACTCCAAGTGTATGAACTATTAATGTAAACTGCTGTCAGCCAAGTAAATCTGATGTGTGCAGAATTACATGCAAATGCACACAATTTTGTTTTCAAATACAGTTTTAGCTATGCTTGCCTGGATGTTTGCATTCTGTTAAAGCAAGTAGTTTTACAATTGGATGTGCATTCTTGTTAACCGTCTGTCATGAAGTGGGAATGAAAAACTAATTTCAGCTGTGTAAAATAAGGCAAGCAGTATCATGTGCCTTAGTTGTTAGCTGCATGCTTTGAACTCTTGATCATGTGGTTAGTAGACCAGGTTTCTTTAACCATACAGACATTGTCTCTTTTGCATTTTATGCTGATTTTTTATTTGATTTTTCATGTTGAGAAAAACAATCTTGTTAGGATTTGAGCCTTTCTTTAGAAATTTCAGTTTGACATTGTGTTGTTTTGCTCTTCATATTACAGAAATTATTCCTTGCTGTTTCCAAACTCCCAAAGAAGATACTTTGTTCAACAGCCTATAACATTAGCAGCGGAGAAAAAATCCATGTAGGTTTTCCTTTCATTTCACTGCTGACTATTTTCATATTTTTTTAAAATTTATTTAATATTTAAATTGTATATTTTTTGTTATTTTAAATCTATTTACATTCATTATTTCCACTGTCATGTTGATGAAAACTGAGCCATTTGATTAGCATGTGCCTAATTTGTGACAATAATGTCTATTAGTCACATCTAGGTTTCCGAGGGTGAACATTTTTCTCCTCACCTCACACTTGTAAATGTTTACATATTGTTGAGAGAGAAAATTCAATAGTTTTCACTCTGAGCCCTACATGTTATTAGTCAGTAGAATGCTGTCTACCTGTCATTGTTGATAGCTTTGTTTGATCACTTATAAAATGTGTCTATCACCAGCAGCAGTTTAAATGCTCAGTAGTCTCTGGTGACCATTATTGTGCAGTCATTGACTAGGTATAATTTACAAAAGGCTGGCTTACGCATATCCAGCCGAGCCGACTATTCCTTATTTAATGATTAGATTTAACCATATAGTGTTCACCAAGATTGCCCTGCCTCACTTAACCGTTTCAACATTATTATTGACATGATCAGGGCAAATTTGCTTCCCACTTCCAGAGTGGCTGACTTGCTAGCAGGTTTTGAACATGTAGTTATGCATATGTATCACTAAATGATGTTTGTGTTGTGTATATTCTCTCGTCTGTTGATTTGTGAAAGGGAAATTGCTTCAAGAAAAGAATATTGTGTCAAAACTCATTGTATATATCATTTGAACTATTTTATACAATTACTGATTTCAATCTTTCTCTTTTTTTGTTGTCTCCAGGGTACTCCTGCTCTGTTTCTAACTGAACTCTTACTGACACCATCATTGTTAGAGGAAGGAATTTCTCAAGAGAAGTACATAGAAATTTTTTGTTTATCATTTTTGTTTTTTAAATTACCTTTTCAAGAAAAAAAACATCATTTTCACACAAGTGACATGAACAAATGAAGAATTCAAGTCCTTCTAAAGGAATCGGGCTGTGATAGTAAAAGTGTTCATACTATTACTACTGCCTTCTTGAGTAATTCCATTACTACCATGTCAACAATTCAAAATAATAAAAAAATGACCTGGATGAATTAACATAATAAACTGGTCTTTTTCATCTAAATATTACTACTCAGAGCTCCTTATCTAACCTTAGAATGAAACCACTTAAAATATGTGCTACATATGGCCCACCATGTTACAATGTGGTTTGTCTATCGGTTTTACAAATAGCTTTCTATGTTGGCATAGTTTGTATGGTTCTAAACAGTATTTTTTTGATCATCTCAAACCTGCCACTGTTTCTCAATCAAAACCTCATTTACATTAGCATTACTGTGCATCCCTACTGACAATTCTCTGACAGTATTTTTGTTACCCACCTCCCTATTGCATAACAGGTCCAGCACAAACATCTCTCTTGTCCCTATCAGCTGATATCTTTAACTCTTAATGTCCTGTATGACACAGTTCCACACAGTACTGCATCATCAAATTGATATGAATCATTGAACATATATGGTGAAAGTGAACTATTTTTGTGTAAAAACACCTCAAGCACCTATGTTTCTTACCTGTAAATTTTAGAATGAATAAGCTGCAAAAAATCCATTTTTAGGCATTTTCTGCTCAATCATTACAGGGCTTAGAAAATTTTCAACAGGATGTTAAGAGTTAATGTGCAGCTGCTGTTTCAGCACACTTGCACTTTATATTTCATGCAACTTAATATTGCACACCCAATAGATCATATTCAACCCTTTTTCTCCAAACTTTACAGGTCTTCTGCCTTCAACAACACCCATGTTTTCCTTACCATACAGCATCACATTTCTTACACATACTGAAAAGACACAATAGATCATCCCTGTTAGAAATAGCAACCAAATCTCCCCAAAATTCACACCCTGCCATCTTGAAAAAAGGAAGGACACATTGGATAATGTAGTCTGGGGTATACTAAGCATAGAAGAAACAATAAGATGAGATAGTTACGGCTGGAATGCATTTGAGCATAAGTCTACTCAATCAGGACCCATTTGGGGCTAAACAACAACTGATTATATTAAAAAAGTAAATGGATCTCACATGGGTTTTGACAATGTATATTCCAGTTGTTTGATCAATGAACTACCTACTCATTGAATTATAGTATAAGTGGCTGTGTATTCCATAGACACATGCACCCGTAACCTAATCTTCCGGTAGACTGTGTGATGGCCCTTTGAATTACAGGTACAATCTATTCGACGGGCTTCTATGCAGTTTTCGTCTGCCAAATTTTACTCAAAGGTCTTGGGTCTGCCTGTGTATAGTAGGAGACACTTGCCTGTGGTGCAATGCAGTGAGATTGAAATTGGGAAATTATAATGGCGAAGTGAACTTCTTAACCATTCGGCCGTGCCTGCCCCCACTGATGATAATATACACATAAAAATGTTATGAAAACTTTATTTTTCTCTCGCTCTCTCTCTTTTCAGTTACCTGACATTGTTTGTTAGTATGATTGAACTTGGTATGGCCAATCCATCTGGAGTCCTTGAATACTGTCAGGCTGTTGTTCAAATTCTGGATCGCCATGCTATGTATGTTGAGCAAAAGGAACAGCTGTGGCGTTTGTGGTCTTGTTTAGTCAATCCTCTCTTGGACTATGTTTCAAAGGTAATTAGTTTTTTACCCAACACATAAATATTGTATTTGTTGTTTACCTCCAGGTCAGCCTTGGTTGAGTTGATCTATGATCAAAGGTGTTCCAGTGTGTTTGTGTGATTGTTTTTGTATGTGTTCCTGTCCTTTTGTATATCAGGTACTACATTGTCCAATGTATCCCGTCTTTTTTTAAGGCAGTAAGGTGTATGCGGGAATTTGGCCTCTATTTCCAGCAGGTCAAGCGACTGAGTAGAGAGAGATCTCTTGTTGGCTTGCCCAACACTTATATTGTATCTGTTTCTATTAAAAATCCATGCAGTGGATTTGAACCAATAACTCCCCAAGTTGCCAGTCCATCATCATGTTGATTCTGACCATTTCGACTGATAATTATCTATAGACTAGTGGGTACTCATGGAAAATCCACAGGTGATAAATGTTCTGTTTTATAATTAATTACTTGTGGCAAACTGTATATAAAGGCATTAATTGAATAAAATACATATTCCTCTTTATCATTTAATAAATAATAAAATGCATATAATTATATGCAATTTATGCATGGACAGTTAAACTTATGTACATTTCTACTCATTAATACAACATTGATGAAATAGATATGAAACTAATATAAGACTTATTGATTGAATAACTCCTTCAGTATAATGTTCTTTATAAATACTTTATCATTTTTTAATATATTTCCTTGATTCTGGTGTGGAGTAATGAGTGAGTGTACATTTTTGTATTTATTTGTTTGAGATTTTAGTTCTTATGTTTCTATGTTTTTGTATGTGTGTGTATGGGTGTTTTTGTTTCCCTATAATATAGTAATTTCCTTAATATTCTTCACTATCAACTTGACCTTGATTAATTTAGTAGAAAAACCACCCTAGCGTGTCCTCTATTCAACTAACCATCACTCACTTTCAATTTCTTTCTTTCGCCACTCACACTCCCATCCCTAACCTTCAACCTTATTTCTCATAATTTTGTCCTTTACTGGGGTACAGATGAACAGACAGAGAGATTAGAAACTCTTTGAATTATATTAATAGATGATGCATGCAAATATAAAAGCTTTTTTAAAAAAATTTTTATTTAATTTTATTTCTTATTCTGCAGAACAATGAAATCAATCAAGGAGATGCTTTAGAACACAACTTCACTTGTCTTTACCGTGCTTTATTTTTTCCTGTCAAATGGTTGTTTGGTTGCCAGTTATTTCCTGTAAGTTCTTTTTTTTTTTATCCCCCTCCTCTTTTACCATTTTTGTAATTACTGAGGACAATTTCATTACGATACAATGTATATAGCTGCTTGGTTTTCTAAAATCTGATGGATTAGCAGTAGTTTTAGTGTGAACAAAATTACATGAGCTTGTGAGTAGTTTACTGGTCAACCAGCTAAACGTTACATATAGCACACACTTAGATTATATGTCATTACAGTTGTTTGTTACATTCTCAGTTTTATGAGAGCTGTAGATTATTTTTTTTACATTTCAATGCTATCTGTTTTCTAAGAAACAAACCTGTGTCGGCACTTTTGCCAACCTTAAATACCAGTCCATATTTATCCAAGATATCTCAATCTTCTTGGGTTTTTCTCCAAGATTGAACTGTATTCTTCTGATTCATATTGTTTCAGACCTTATATTTACTAGTTTTTCACTCTAGCTTGTTTAATGACCTGCATCACATATCACACACCTCTCCTTAGATGGCCTGCCACTGCACACTTCTCTCCAGGTGGTTTACACACCTATCCCCAGATGGCCTGTCACTACACATCTATCTCCAGATGGTCTGTCACCACACATTTATCCTCAGATGGTTTCCCCCTGCACACCTCTTCCCAGATGGCTTATCAGTATACACCTCTTTCCGTATGGTTTACCACCACACAGTTATCCCCAAATGGTCTGCCACCACACTGCTTTTTTCAGATGTTTTGCCACCACATACTTTATAAGTCAGCAATTTCAAAAATTTGGAATTTAGTATTTCATCTTAATTGGGCATTTATCTCATTATTTGTCGCTCATAAGTCTTTAGCATTCATAATAATACTAATGGTATTAATGATGAAACAAAAACAAATTTTTGTGATTGGGTTTCTTGCTACCAAATGTAACATAGACCAGGTCTTTTTGGTTTGAACAAATAGCACTATCTTTATTGGTGGCTAAATTTTACTAAGATTAAGCTGTCTTACCGTAATCATATCAATTGGATTGAACTGGTTTCATTTTTTAGGGTCTGTTTTTTCTTCTTCATGCATAATCTTATTTTTCCTAAAAGTGGCACTCATAATCTGTTGTGTAGTGTTGAGATGGCTCAGTGGAGGGTATGGCCATCTGCTTAAAGGCTACGAGTTCAATTCCATTGTTGGCACTTTGTGTTTATGTGGAAGTCTCATTACTTTATATTGCCTGTCTTTCACGTATCTATTGGGACTAGATCCCAAATAATGTCGGTAATGTTACCTGCAAAAAAAAAAAATTTGTATCCTAATCAAGAGGAAGAATAATCTTTAATCTGCTTCATGTACCTCTGATTGGTAGGTAGGAGACTTTATTTTTTTTAATTTTTTTTTAATTTTATTTTAATTTTATTTTTTTTAATGATTATATTTCTCCTTTCACTGACTTTTCATTTCTTTACACAGTCTGTCAATAAATCACTGATGAAGTCCTGGTCAAACATCTATCGTACATTTGCCAACCTTGCTGCTCTAGTGGTCAATGCTGCTCCTAATGTTACCTGTGAACATTTGAGTCATCTCATCTTGGCTGATCTTTCCTCCTCTACAGGCAGTCAGGTAATTTCTGTTTTGGCTAATGTTTAGCTAGTTATACAGTTATGAAATGGAATGCGTGCATCTACCATAAGTGTCACAAAAATAACCACTGTCGACAAAGCACTTCCAGCTCTGTTTTCCTTAATGCTTCAGGGCACAGCAGCCAAATTCCATCAAATCACACCCTACCATCTTGAAATAAAACATGATATATTGGACAATGTAGTTCCGGATGTACAAAAAGATGGGATGGTTACGGCTGGGGTGCCTTTGTTCATAGGTCTGCTAAATCAGAACTAACCCGAAGCTAAACAATGGCAACAATTTCCAACATTATTTCAGAGCAAAACTAAATAGGAATCATACAGAATTAATGTTTTAATGTGTGTTACCTAATATTTCTGTATTTGGAAAATATTCTGTTCTAATATATCTGCTTTTTTTTAATTTTTATATTTTTTGATTTTGGTTTTGTTTAGAAATTAAAGAATGACCCCATATTTGTTGAGCATCTGACCTTGATTTGTGAAACCTTGTTAAATTCTGTGGACTTCTCCTCTCACTGTCGGAATATTTCTTTTGGTAAGTTAATTTTGATTTGTTTACATTCTTTTTAATTTTGCGCTTTTTTCCCCCTCCTAAACTACTATTTGTAGGCATTTAAAAAGAATTTTAGCGTTGCTTGCTGTTAATTTAAGAGAAATAGCTCAGTGGGTGTGAGTTCAAATCTACTACAGGCATTTTGATGTCACTGGACCGGATACTTAGTTCTTCATACCCCTCCATTTACCAATCTAGCTGCTGGGACTAGATAGCAGAATGTCTATCTATGGATAGTCATTTGACAAGTTAGCCGAGAGAGGGGATTTATTTCCTCTATAATTAACAATATGAAAACTAAAGTTAATTCTTGACCCTGTGGATCTCTTGAGGTTTATAAATGGATTACAGTTATTTAGGACATTTGTTTTTCAATTAGATGGCCTTTCTACCATTAGCTTCTTAACTGAACTTTAAGTAGAACCTGATTTCAGCCGGCAATACAACAATGATTGTTGTAGTAAGATTTAAACTCATGATGTCAGTAGTCCATTATCTTGACCTCACAGCTGTTGGACATGTTAATTTCTGTTAAAAAATATTTTTTTCCAGTCACTGTTCTAATGAATGAGAAGTGTTAGAGAAAAGAATATCTTTTCAGTATGTATATGGGTAGATGGCAGATTCAGTAGTGTCATCTTATATTTGATTTACATTCCAAGTTCAAATCTTGCTCAAGTCCACTTCACCTTTCAACCTTCCAAGATCGATAAAGTAATTACCAGTTGATAAAATAAATGCTGGGTAGGTGGGGGTGTTTCAATGTAATTGACTATACCCTAGAAGTCTGTGCTCCAGCATGGCCACAGTCTATTGATAGAACCTGTAAAAGAGTTTCAAAATTTTAACATTTATTTTGCAGGTCTTGGCAGTCCTGGAAAATGGAGTGGCAAACGAAAGCAGAATCCTTTGAAAAACCTGAACTCTTTTATTGATTTGGTTGTGCTTGTCACAAGCTCTGTCTATGAGCAGGTTAATAATCAAGAAACTGAAAATAATTCTGATAAACAGGTATTCACTTTTTTTCCACCTTCCACCAGATATTGTTGTTCCATAATCTGTAACTTGGATTTCTGTTCTGAATTAACTGCTAAGATTTTAATACAATTATGTACTAAACACTATAAGCACTAATTTGAGACAGAAAAAGAGAAATCAGCCGAATGACAGGACTCAAATCACAAATCTATAGCTTGCTGGGTGACTACTTTATCGATTATTACACTACAGGGCTCCTGCCACTCGACTTTATATTGGTCCGTAGGGATTCTGTGGGAAACCAATATCCAATGAGGCTGTTGTTCAGAATTGCATTTAAATAACTAGTAGAATAGATTGTTCATCTAGTGTTCAACATAGCAAGGTGTCTTACTAATGTTCGATGTTTAAGACAGTTATTTCTAGTTGAAAACCTTGAACTATGGTAGGATAGCTCGCTATGTTGGACATTGGTAGAATAACCTGTCCTGCTAGTGCAAAGTGACTGATGAATTATCTTGTGAAGATCAAACAGTACAGCTAAAATAGCAGGAATAAATTATAACACCAAATTTGAGATGGAATGGCAGGCACTAGTAATGTTGTCACCTGGCAAGTGATAGATATCTACACCTTTTGAGGGTCAAATTTAAATAAACTCAAAGCAAATCAAAATCATCTTGGAGCCAATTAAAATAGTCTCGAAGCAAATTAAAATAACCTCAAAGCAAATTTGCTTCGAGTTTATTTTAATTTGACCCCGAAAAGGTGTAGTTTGAGTTCTGTCAGTGAGCCTGTTACTAATTTCCATCTTGAATTGGTGCTTATAATAAATACTGTCTAATATTAATTACATTTTTTTGTTTTGTTTTATTGATTTTAATTAAACTTTTTTTTTTTATGTTATTTTAATTTTCAGAATTCAAATTTTGCTTCACTTCAGTCAGCTGCTAAACACCTTGTTGGTATCATGACTACTCTGTTCACAGAAATAACCTCTCCAAATTCGATTCTATTACTCTTGGAAAAATCTTCCCATGCTGTTAGTACCTTGTTCATTCTTGCTAAAGCCAATTATAAGATATATGCTTCCAGTGCGCTACCAAAGGTAAAAATTTTTTCTTTATTATTTTCTTTATTTCTTTCTTTATTTATTGGTTCCTTTATCTCTTCTTTTGGGGCTGAGCTTTTCCTACCCAGTTAACCTCACAGTCATTATGCCTCTAATTTTCTTGTAAGATTTCTGCCAAGTCTCATCTTATTTTGAAGGTTAAAGTTTCCTTAGTAATTTCCTTTTATAAATCTATTAAAATCATTTTCTTTTTAATTCAATGTTTTAGCATGACAAATTATGGCAAGACATCATCAACAGTGTACAGAATACCTATAAGGGTATGTATGATACAGACTTTCTGAACATCATGGCGCCACTGCTGGCTGTAAATTTTGTTCACCCACGGAGATTCATCAAAAGTCAAACTGTTCAGCTGTGGAAGGTGACTTTTAGCCAAGCCCCTTCACTCACTTATACAGATTCCCTACGGTAAGTTGTTTTAGAATTTAATTATAAGTGTTTGAGAGAGAATTGAATACATATTCCAAAATTGACTAATTTTTATTTTGTTTTGTACCATTGTATTTCTTATGTTGTTGTTTAGCCCCAGGTCAGCCCTGATCCAGCAGACTTATGATCAAAGGTGGTTTTTTTTTCATACATTATCCAATGTCTCTTATTTTTTAAGATAGTGGGGTGTGATATGGGGGAGATTTGGCTACTATTTTTAGCAAGTTGAGCAGCCTTGTAGAAGCTGTTCCATTGGCTAGTCTTATTTCTTGTAATAGTGTGGTGGATGGCAGAATCAGTCGAGTGTCTGACAAAATGGTCTTTCGGTATTTACTTATTTCCTTTCACATTCTTCCACCAGAATCAACTTTGTTTTTGTCCTTCTGGGGTTGATTTGATTCTTCCCTTTCCCAAAATCTGTGTTCTTGTGCTAAAGTTAGAAATTGAAATTCATATTACATAAACAATAA
The DNA here is from genome assembly GCA_027124095.1 of Muusoctopus leioderma. Lineage (NCBI taxonomy): Eukaryota > Metazoa > Mollusca > Cephalopoda > Octopoda > Octopodidae > Muusoctopus > Muusoctopus leioderma. The sequence continues at coordinate 13,705,033 of JAOPJM010002323.1, read as the reverse complement.
AGAAATCACCACCACCATTATTATTATTATTACTACGACAATTATTAAAGGCAGTGAACTGGCAGAGTTGTTAGAGCATTGGACAAAATGCCTTGTGATATTTCTTCCAGCTCTCTGCGCTCTGTGTTCAAATCTTGCCGAGGTAACTTTGCCTTTCATCCTTCTTTGGTTGATCAGCAAAATACCAGTCCAGTACTGGAGTCAATTTGATTGACTTACCCCTCCATAAAAATTTCTGGCCTTGTGCCTATATTAGAAACTATTATTTTGTTTTGGCTCACTGCGCTGTGTGTTCAAATCCTGTCAAGGTCAACTTTGCCTTTCATCCTTCCGGGGTCAGTAAAATAAAGTACTAGTCAAGTACTGAGGTTGTTAGCCTTGTGCTTTTCATCGCTTTTTACTTCCGTTTTTCCATGCTAGCATGGGTTGGACGGAGAGAGTTATTGAGGCAGAATTTTTACGGT
>JAOPJM010002323.1:13683086-13699675 GCA_027124095.1 Muusoctopus leioderma | reverse complement strand
TATTTGTAAAAAAAAAATGGATACAAGCTTAGGATTCATGAGTAGTGACTCCGACTTTGAGGGGTTTTCGAAAGAAGAGGCTGAGGAAGCCAACAGAAAATATAATGATCGAAAGCACGTGGGGTCGGACATTTCGATCGATCTCCGAAAGTGATAGCGACTTTAACAATGACAGCGATAACGACAATCAATTTCTCGTATTCATACAGGAGAGAAACCATATCAATGTGATATCTGTGGTAATTCATTCTCAATATACGTATATATATCTCCAGAGGATTCCAAAGCATTGGAATATTTTTTTTTATTTTTTCGAGCTGAATATGTTTTTTAAAAAATCTACGGAAACACAGTTACGCGGGGGTGTTTTTCGGTTAGAAATATAGTAACGAAAGGGTTAATAACAATCATGAGATCCCAGATTTGATCCCACTGCATGGGCAAGTGTCTTTTTTACCATGGCCTCAGGTTGGCCCAAGCTTTAGTGAAATTGGGTAGAGGAAACTATGAAAGCCCATTAGATGGATTGTACCTGTAATTCAAAGGTCCAGCCTTGTCCCACTAATTCTACTTGAGAATTACATTAAGGGTACAGGTGCACTTACATGCTAATCCAACGAGCAGGTAGTTCAGTTGATCGAACAGCTGAATACTCATCGTTGAAACCGATAGAGATCCAGTTACTTAGTAAATTGGTAGCTTACTGTCTACCAAAGTAAGGTGAAGATAAAATAAATTGTGAACTGTGTGGCCGACATTGTAAAATATTTTATACTGAGTAATCGAAAAGTAATCAAATATTGGAAAAGAGCCACAGACAGATGACTGGTTCCATAGAGTGTTGAACTATCAATGAAATGATTGGTGGCTCATATGTCACCATTATTGTGTGCTGTGACCTTGGTTGTGACTCTTGAACTCTCAACACCTAGCAGTATATAGTAAAGAGTGGCACATCTGAAATACTAGAGGCAGTGGGAGTGTAAAGTAAAGTGATGTGTTACCTTGCATACTTTGTGGATATGGTTTAGAGAGGGATGGGCTCCACCAGGCTGAGGGAGCCTCTACATGGTTGCTCAACCTGCTAGAAATAGCAGCAAAATCTCTCGAATCACAGCCTTTCTCTTATAAAAGGAAGGACATGTGGAATTATGTATTCCTATATGTGTGTGTGTGTGTATATATATATATACTATCTGGAAAAAAACACGGGATGGTCACAGCTGGGCTAACCTGGATCTAAGCGACAACCCAGAATACACTTCATGGACACAATCTTCAACTCTTGTCCTGTGAATCCAATAGGTTTATGGGAAGCGAGCCTCTATGCAGTTGCTTGGCCTGCTAGAAAAAGCAACCAAATTTCCATCAAATCACACCTTACTGTTTTAAATAAAGAAGTGTATATTGGACAATGTAGTCCTAGATATACAAAAAAAAATGGGATCAACAGCCATAGGTTTTTTATGCAACTCCTTTATATTGATTAAACAATTACTTGTGAAGTATTTGTATGTGCTCCATTGTAAAATGGAAGGAAATTGATTTGTAGTTAAGTTTATATCAAGTCTTCAATTATTATACGAAGGCAATTATAATTAACCTGCAAATGTTTTATGTTGCAGCAACGAAGAGTGTCATTTGCTGATCCAATTTTTGAAGAGAAAACTTTACCCTCACCTTTGTCACAAAAGAGACAGCTCACACCTTGCAGTTCCAGGTCATCACGTCGTAGTCTTCTTTCCAATTATAAGGTTTGTCATTTTGTGTTGTTTCTTATTCATTTAGTGGTTTTAGTCATTGCACTGTGGCCATGGTGGTGCACTGCTTTCAAGGGTACTGTCAATTATATCAACCCCAGTACTTGACTGCTACTTATTTTATCGACATTGGAAGAGTGAAAAGCAAAGTCAACCTGGGTGGGGTTTCAACTCTGAATGTAAAGCGATGTAACCAAATACTGTAATTGATTTTGTCTGATGCTCTACCAATTCTGCCATCCATCCATTGTCAGTTTTAATAAGTTTTTTTTTTTTTTCTTTCATCCTCTTTTGTTTTGGTTGATTGTGATAATACTCCTTAGTTGCAATGTTTTCTTCATATTCTATGGTATGCAATTTTTTATATCTGAATATTTACTTTACAAGGCCTAAACACTGTAAAGGAATACTTGGAAGAGAGTTGGGAATGTTATTGTTAGGAGTGTAGTATAAGTGAATCCAAAGAGCTAATCTTTGGGAACATAATTGTAGGCACAAGGCCACAAATTTTAGGGGGAAGGGTTAGTCGATTAAATCGACCTCAGTACTGGTACTTTATTTTATCAACCCCGGAAGGATGAAAGGCAAAGTCAACCTTGGCAGGATTTGAACTCAGAATGTAAAGAACCGGAACAAACATTGCAGGTTTCTAATAGGCACAAGGCCATACATTTTGTGGGGAGGGGTTAGTCAATTAAATTGCCGCCCCCTTCACCCCAGTATTTGACTGGTACTTTATTTTATCAACCATGGAAGAACGAAAAGCAAAGTTGACCGCGGTTGGATTTGAACTCGAAGCATAATGATCCAGAACAAATACTGCAATGCATTGTGTCCAACAATCTAATGACAATAGCTGCAGACAACCATGTTAATAGGGTGTTGATTTAAAAAATGTCTGAAGTATATCCTACAGACACATTGTGTTTTAGAAACAATGTGGTTTTATTAGTTAGTGTGAGGAAGAAAAACAGTGGCCATAGTTGTTGTTAGTCCTGTGTCAGCCCTGATCAAGCAAACCTATTATCAAAGGCATTCAAGCCGTGACCATCACATCTTTTTAGGGGTATCTAGGACTACATTATTTATCCTTTCCTTATTTTTAGATGGTAGGGTGTCATTTAACTGTTAGCTTGCAATGGCCAAAGTTTTTTTATTTGGGCTCACCTGGACTACCTGGGTCGAGGTTGGTTTGATTTGAATAGTTACAAGTTTAGTGGTTGCAAAGAAAATAGCTCAGTAGTTGTGAGGTTATCATGCTGTATTACATGGTCATGTGTTCAAACCTCACAACAGCCATTGTATCTGAGTAAAGCAGATGGCTGCTTTCCCCAGTTTTCCTGACTGACAAGATACAGATTCTATTACTTGTCAACACTGATCAAGCAGACCCATGATCAAAGACATTCCAACTGTGATCATCCCATATTTGATTCGGATGTGTATTTAGGACTACATTATCCAATATGTCCTTCCTTGTTTAAGACTACAGGGTGTGATTTGAAGGAGATTTAGCTTTTATTTCTAGCAGAGGCTCATGTTTGAGTGGTTAGCTGTAGGAAGGTCATCAAGGTGTTAAAATAAAAACCAACTATTTCAACAAAATATCATTCCAGCCACGCAAGTCTGGAAAAATGGATGTAAAAGATAAGTAAAAAATGTATGGTGAGGGAAGATAGTTACAGAATGATGCAGTTAGTTCTAAGGAATAAGGTCTTAGCAAAGTGTTTTGTATGGTAGGGTGGAGGTGGGGGGCCAAGGATAAACTGAGGTAATCTGAGGTGAAGAAAAAAAAAGGTTTTAGGTTGCGTTGGGTTTGTATACAGTTGTATACACTTTAGCGGAACAGAAACAGTAGTAGTAGCAACAGCAGTAATGGTGAGAGAGATCATTGGGCACTGGTTGTAAATAGTTGATAACAGGTGGCTTGCGAATTTACAATGGAAGCAGTATTGTTGCCTAAATTGACCACAGTATATCCTTGATACTTATTGATCCACAGGAGGATAAAAGCAAAGTTGACCGTTACTGGATTTGAACCCAGAATGCAGATGGACAAAACTAAATGTTGTAAAACATTAAGCCTAGTATTTTACCATTCCTGCCCACCATGCTGCAAGTAATGATTTTTCTCAATGGCAAATACAACCAATTTGGTATATTTGGTTGAATTAACTCCAGTACATGACTGATATTCTTATTCACTCTAGAGGGATGAAAAGTAACATTGACTTGAACAAGATTTCAACATGGAACATAGATAGGCAGAACTAAATTCTGACGGAATTTATATAATGTTCTACTATATCTGCCATAGTTCCACCCTCATGCTGCTTGTTGCACATAATAATTACAACCCGAGGGATATTTCTGAACTGATACTGTGGCACACTGCATTTATGCATTTCATCATAATCATGGCATTGACAACATTGTAAATGTTCATTTTTCCATGCTGGCAAAGGTTGGATGACATATTGTCACTTGTCTTGATCTTTGGCCATCTCTTCTGTGTGGCTCAGCATCCCGAGATCTTACCTGACCATTTCTCACCATGTCTACCCTGGTCTTTTTTTGCTACTCTTCACTAACAACATACTGCACTTTTTTTCCATCTGGTATTCAATGGGTGCAGACATGGCTTTGTGATTAAGAAGTTTGCTTCTCAATCACATAGTTCCAGGTTCGATCCCACTGTGCAGAACCTTGGGTAAGTGTCTTTTACCACAGCCATGGGTTTACCAAAACCTTATTCAAATTGGATAGACTGAAACTATGCAAAAGCCCATTGGATGGGTTGTACCTGTTTTTTTACACCACCACACCAGGCTTTTAAATGTCTACTCTGTTGCAATCATTTGAACCAGGTCTGAGGATCATCCTTGAGTTGCAGTTTATTCCTCCCTCATCAGACTCAGAGGCCCTTCAAAATGGTCATGGGTGTTGCCTGTCTTCCTCTGACTGAGCCATGAAATTTTTTTTTAAAAATCATCCACTCACATTACATATCCACATCAATGTAGTAGTTTTATTCAATCTATCCTTTATCTTCATTTAAATGTTTTCTTCTGTTTCAATGTAGAAAAGAGATTCTGTGTCTAACGGTATCTCTGGCAGCAGTAACAGCCCTGGCAGTTCTCAAAGTAGCTACTGCAGCACCCAAGAGTCTCAGCTCAGTAGCAGTGGACCTGTATTTGCAGAGCTTGTATCATGTCAAGAACCCATTAGCCTGATTCTTCCACAGCTTACTTCCTCCATGTGGTAAGTTATTTCCTAAAAACCTTTTCAGTTGAATACATTTATGCAGCTAATAGCTATGAGCTTATTGGTTAAGGTGAAAAAAGAAAAAAAAGTATCATTTTTTTTCTCCTTATGCTCCAATAGGTTGATGCTTAATTCTGGTTGTTGTTGTTTAGTCTCAAGTCTGTCTATTTATCTGACCTATAATTAAGTGTTCCAGCCGTGACCATCCCATCTTATTTTCAGACATTGTATATCTAGGACAACATTATTCAATGTGTCCTTCCTTGTGTAAGACAGTAGGTGTAATTTGAGGGAGATTTGGCTACTGTTTCTAGTAGGTTAAGTGACCACTTAGAGGCCTCTCTTTAATTCTAGTTTTATGGCATTGAGTGAATAGTATTAATTTCCTTCTGAGTAGAATGTTGTTTTAGTTTGGGGGACAATCTCAAGTGATTCCCAACAGCTACAGATGAATGGAGACAGTGCAGAATAAAAGTTTCTGATCAGATACATAAAATGCATATAGTGGAGGCATGGCTGTGTGTTTAAGAAGCTTGCTTCATAACCATGCAGTTCCGGGGTCTATCCCGCTGCGTGGCACGTTCGGCAAGTGTCTCATACTATAGCATTGGGCTAACCAATGCCTTCTGAGTTAAATTGGTAGGCAGAAAATGAACAGAAGCCTTTCATATATATGTATGTGTGTGTGTGTGTATATATATATATATATATAATTATGTATGTGTGCGTGTTTGTCTCTTCGAAGTTTTCATTGTTGGCACCGCTTGGGCTGCTGGTGCTTGTTTACCTTCCATGTAAACAAAGCACCTGCAGCTTCAGCAGTTCAACAGATGAAAGATGGGTAGAAAAACTACCTTACTTTTAGTACTTATAGTAAGAGTTAGTGACAGGAAGGGCATCCGGCCACTGAATACTGTTCCAATAAAATCTCGGCCAACCCATGCCAGCATGGAAAAAGCTGATGTAAAAACGATGAACAACAACCTTTGTAGTGTAATACCACCTCCACTCAGCCACCTACCTCGCTTCTATGTGAGGTTGCTGGACTGCTGATCACAATGTTCATGAGTTGTAACTGAACTACCGCAGTCATTCTGTTGTGTCCCTGGGAGCAAAGTACCATAACTGCACTTGCCTCAGTCTACCTGACTGACAACAAGTAATACATTGATTGCTAAACTGCAAGTATGTTTAATATAAGTTCCCTTAAATCATTAATACATAGTGTCCCAAAAACCGGACAGTCAGAAAATTATACAATACAGATTATTTCAGTTTTAACTCTTAACGTCCTGTAAGACCCAGTTCCACACGATACCACATCTTCAAATTGATATGAATCATTGAACTATATATGTGATGAAAGTGAACTAAACTAAGCTGCAAAAACCACATTTTTAGGCATTTTCTGCTCAATCCTTACAGGACTTAGAACATTTTTACAGGATGTTGAGTTAAATACTGTTCGCATATTAATTTTCCATGAAATCTGAACTATTGTATAATCATTCTTTTATGACGTTTTGATCTGTATTGTTTATTTTTGTTGTTATTTAATTGTAATTAATTGTAAAATTAAAAATTAAACATTATGTATTAATGAGTTAATTTCACCGTTTTAAAGAAAATACGTACTTGTTATTTATAGTGTTTGTATTTATTAAAATTATCTATAATATTATTTGGCTTATCACGATATGTATTCAATTGTTATTCTTTTAACAAGCTTAACTATGGAATGAAATCGAAGATATAATTGAAATCTTTAACATAATGAAACAATGTTATGAAGATTGAGAGATTTATACTTCAAAATAGAAATTTATAAAATATAGAATTTCCACAGGTCCTGCTAGTTATTGTAAAATACTGCCTTAAGTAGAAAGCAATTTTTTCAGGGGAAGTTTATAGCAGATAGAACTGACACTCAATAAAAAAATTTTTTTATCAACCGCCAAGCTAGATTTGAACTCTGTATCTAGCGGGGCAAATTAAGTAATTAATAATTGGCAAAAAAAAAAATCACTTCAATAAAGTTTTCAAAATGCCATGAGGCTTCTCTACTTTGAAGAGAAAGAGTATTCTAATATTTCAAACATGACTTTACTCCAGGGAAACAAACTAATTCCATTTTGGAGACTTTAAATCAGTCGTCGGCAACCTACAAGCCCCTGGGCCAGGTTTCAGCCCACTGGCCAAAATTATCCGGCCTGCATTCCCCAAACAAAATAATGGCATCTACCTGACTTGCAGTGTCCAGAAAAATATGCTGGTTGATTTTGAGTGCTATACTTTGCTAACTATGAATTGCAATAATTAACACATTACACTGTAACCTAAATACATTTGCTCTTACTATTTTCTGTATAGTCTTCTTATAATGTATTATCCACATAATTTACCGTTAAATTTCACCAATATTTTAATATTCTGTGCTGTACACGGTCAATCTAGAACATTGCAGAATTTTCCAGAACATTCTAGATTTACATCACTAAATTATTTAAGGGAAGCTGCTTGGAGTTTAAGACAGTCAATATAATAGTTTAATAGATGAATGTGGCCATCACCTCACAGTCTTTGCATCTGGTCCGTGTGTGGAAAATGGCTGCTGACACCTGCTTTAACTCTTTACATCCTGTAAAAAAAATTCTGTCCGCAATGATTGAGCAGAAAATGCTTAAATAAGTTTAAAGGTTAGTTGGTCAAATATATAAATTGTGGGATGTGGATTGAGTTTCTGAGCACTTTCCAGAATTCCTGTTTTCAAAATAATAACGGGGAAAATTTAATATAAAATTTATGAAAGTTGTGAAGGTAGCTGAAGTAATTTTTAAAGTTAGACACTATAAAAAAGATCAATTATATATAGATACAGTGTTCAAGTGTGGAATTGCTGTGTACTACTTATGATTTGGGTGAGGTCAAAGGTTTGATAGTAATAAAAATTAGTTTATAAAGCTATGTACAATGTAAGTCAAATACAAATTATGTTTAATGTATTTTAAATCTTTGTTTACATTTCTCAGGAGATCTGTATGGAGCTAGTAGGATAGCTAAAAATATAATACTATGTATCATAAGTGTGTCAGGCTAAGGAGATCAGCATGTTTATGTTAGAAATGAATAGAGATGTTCAAATGCAGTCTTATGGTTTCCCCACCCCCTCACCCTTCTACCCATATTGAATAACAACAAAATAACTCAAAGTTAAAGAAACCATCTAAAACAAAAATCTTTATTAAATGTCTTAGAAGAGTTTATAAGATTCTTTTCCAAACTATTGACTTCATCTTTGGAGATAAAATTCTTTTAATATTTACATAGTAGTATGTACATATGTAGGAATAAGACACCTAGATGAAAATTGAAGATCAAACCAATAGAAACATGGTATAAATATAAATATTTTAAAAAAGGTTCGTCACTGAAGATGAGAATAATAGTCCAAAACATTACAATCTTAAAATATACATTTTTTTTCTTCTTTTTATGCCTTTTTCTCAAATTAGGTCACGTGGTCTTAGCCAACTTCTCAAAGCTCGAAAAATCCATACTGTTGGTGATTTGGCTTCACTTTCTGAGTATGATATCCATAATTTACCTGTGAGATCTCCTAAAGTACTTCACGTGAAGAAAATACTGGCTAACTTTAACCGACAGCTCGATGCTAAAAAGGACAAGACTTCTTGCAATCTTTTGAATACATCTGCTGGTGAAATAATGGCTGCTGCAATGGCAGCTGCTACCAGCAATGTTGTCTCAGACCTGAAGAATGATACACCAAAAGAAAATAGCAATTTACTTGATGCCAAGAATGTCCCAAATAATGAGCCCAAATCATCAGAACTTGAAAATCCAGTTGACCAAGGTAGGTTATATTAAAATGCCAACTTGGAGATAAGTCTCTCTAATGTATATGTCTCTCTCTTATTTTCTTTTTGCTTGTCTGCCTCTCTGTGCTCTAGGACGTTTGTGTGTAACAGCAGCATCCTAGATATGTGAGCAGTACTCCAATGTTGATTACATTTGAACTTTGTAGAGATAGAATTGATCAGCACTGAAGGATTTTCTGACATTGCAGTTATGTTATATATGTGTGATCATCAGAGATTGTGACACCTAGGATATATAGCACTACATAAGATCAATTGTAGACCTTACCAGTACTTCTTAGGAGCACCTAAACTCCCTCCCACAACCATTAAATTTACATTATATATTGCATTCCACTTTATTGCAAGTTGCTTCATGCACATATATCTCACACAGTCTATCTAACCTACAAGACAAAAAATACTGAAACCAAAATATAATTTAATCATGTGAGGATCACAGTTCATGGTTCTGGTATGCTCTAACACATTTAGACACTCTTCATCTGTGCCCAACTACACCACTATTCTAGATGCATCAGTAACACTCCAGAACATTCCCATACTCACTTTCTTCTCCCTGGCCCATACAAACAGAAAACACAGATTCCATACACTCCAAAAAGTGTATACAGAATCAGTTGCCACTCTAGATCAGTGTTCTGTCTTTAGTAATCAACTACTTATATACCTGAAGATTGTTGCACACTGTACTCTTGTTGATTACAGTATTTGAATTCTATCACCTTTGGTTGGTTGTTCATGTCATGCTACTATTGTTTTGCTGTAACTTTGATTAAAACTCTTCAACTCTCAACACTTAGGTGTAAATAATACATGGTGATACATCTGAATTGCTGGGGGCAGTAGGAGTGTAAAGTAGATGTTTTGTTACTTTGCATACCTTGTGGATATAGTTTCGTGAGGGATGGTCTTTACCCAGATTACAACACGTGAGCAGCCTTCAAGTTTCACCGTGACAATCCATTTATAAGTAAATGCCTTTGCCACATACACAGCATGGTGCCAATGATATGCTCATCTTCACTGTGGCCAGCATCAAATCCTTTTATCATTGAACAATTTGAACTGCCACACTGCACTACTAACTACAACAGTAAACTCTGCTGGCACATCAGATGTGCTGTTGGATATATATGTTTGATTGGCTCACTTCATGCCATTGATATACTTGAGTAAAGCTAACTTAGAGAAACTTGAAACCATATGATCTTCTAGAGATGTTTAGTTTCTATGCTCTCCTAATAGTCTTCCATAGTATATAGATGTCACTGTATTCTGTGTTTCATCTTTCTTAAGCTCTGCCCGCTGAAGAGAAGACCATAGCTACTCCAGCTGCACAAACTGTTGAAGAAAAGGAATCTTTGTTGCAAGAAAGTAAGTGATGTTTTTGTTCATTCGTCTGTGTGTATGTGTGCTAGAAATGTTTTCATAGTATATTGATTTGAACTGACACTGGAATTTAATGTTTAATCTTTATTCAGCTCCATCCACTAAAGCAGAAGAGAAAACCACAGCCCCATCCTCTGATGCAGAAGAGAAAACCACAGCCCCATCCTCTGATGCAGAAGAGAAGACCATAGCTCCATCCTCTGATGCAGAAGAGAAAACCATAGCTCCATCCTCTGATGCAGAAGAGAAAACCATAGCTCCATCCTCTGATGCAGAAGAGAAAACCACAGCCCCATCCTCTGATGCAGAAGAGAAAACCACAGATCCATCATCTGCGGCAGAAGAGAAGACCATAGCTCCATCCTCTGATGCAGAAGAGAAGACCACAGATCCATCATCTGATGCAGAAGAGAAAACCATAGCTCCATCCTCTGATGCAGAAGAGAAGACCATAGCTCCATCCTCTGATGCAGAAGAGAAGACCACAGATCCACCCTCTGAAGCTGAAGAGAAAACTACATATCTATCCTCTGAGGCAGAAGAGAAAACCTCAGATCCATCTCTTGAAGCAGAAGAGACAACTTTAGATTCATCCTCTGAAGCAGAAGATAAAACTACAGATCCATCCTCTGAAGCAGAAGATAAAACCACAGCCCCATCATCCCCTGAAAAAGAAGAGAAAACCACAGCCCCATCATCCCCTGAAAAAGAAGAGAAAACTATAACCCCATCCTTTGAAGCAGAAGGGAACACAATAGTTCCCCCAGCAGCACAGATTGTTGAAGAAAATGAATCTTTCTTGCAAGAAAGTAAGTGGCACTTTGGAGTTCTTGTTCTTTTATAAAGTTTTGCTTTTTTTTTTTATGGAAGATTTTTAAATTATTTTAGCTGAAGTTAATATTTATTTTCACATAACACAAGACCACAGACTTGTAGGAAAGGAATATAATTGGTATATGCTTGGTATTTATTTTTGCAGCATCATATTAAATACAAATGCCTAACAAATAGTATTTAGTTTCATTCTTCTGCTGTTGATAAAATAAGTAGCAGTCATGTACGGGGATATATTCAGTTCATTTTATCTTCCTCCTTTCCCTCAAATTTCTAGCAATGTACTTTGTAATAAATTATTGGTTGCAGTGTTCCGTTACATCATTTTACGTTCTTGAAATCAAATCTCATCAGGATCAACTTTGCTGGGTACTAAAGAACAACCACATCATGAATAGTTTAGTAATAACCTGAAGGTTTAGGCAATACAAACAGCTCACTATATTCCCCTTCTCAATGACTATTGATTCTTTGTAACGACTTTGTGGATACGGTTGTCCTCATGAAGGTGCCAATGATGGTATTGAAGACATTAAAACTCACGTATATATCGCAAAGGGCAAATGTGTATAACTTTCGTGTGATTTAACATTTGAGACTAAGTTCTCTCAAAAAGTATCTCTCTGTGTTTGTGTGAATACAATCTTCAGCACTTGAGTTTAAGTTCTTTTCTATTATGGGATGTATTAATCTTTATGTAAAAAAAAAAAAAAAAGAAGAAATTGCTCTTTCTTTCTTTCTTCCATGTGATCACACTTTCAATGAAAATGAAAAAGAACTCAAAAAATTGCTATTAAAAAAAAATGTTCTTCCCCTATAGTTAGGACTGAAAACAAAATTTGTCATTTCTAATGCCTGTAAAATCATCTCAGAGTTTGGTAACTGGGACTCGGCATGTTCAATATCTGATGTGTGTAGTGATAAGACACAAGGAGAGGACTCAACTCATTGTAGGAAGTGTGATAAAGTGAATTGCTTGACCATTTGTAGTTGGATATCCATCAATAGGTAATCAGCTCTTGATTTTAGAAAATTGTGATGTTCATGCCTTTTCCAAAGGGGTAAATGAAATAGTTATCACTGTGAATTGAAACTTGCTTTGCAGGCTCTTGTCATTCTTGCCAACAAAGAACGCAAACAATATCTATATTCTTTTACTTGTTTTAGTCATTTGACTGCGGCTATGCTGGGGCATCGCTTTATGAATTTTAAAAAATTTTTTTTAATAGTGCCAGAACTTGAGTCTTCACATTCTTCAATAAAGTTAGACATTGAAGAAGTCACTGAGATGCAGAATGAGAATGAAGACATTGCAAAGAATGATGAAGAGAAAGATGTTTCCACCACCACCGTCCACCAAAAAGTTCCTACTCCAGAATCCCAATTAACACTACCTCCAAGCTGTGAAGTAGCACAGGGAGAACCTTGTGCTCAGCAAAATAATTCTCCAGCTCTTACAAGTACTTTAGAAGCTCCAGTTATAGTCAACCCTGAAGCATCTAGTACGCCTGTAAAATCTGCTAAAGTTAGTGCAGAAGACAAAAACGTAGAAAAGGTTTCACTTCGTGGGCCTGTTGAAGTTTCATGCTCTCCAATAAAACGAATTTACTTGGAAACCAACAACGCAAGTGAAGACGAGCAAGATGAAGATGATGAAGATGAAAAAGGTAATTGTTTGCGTAGTAAAAATTTAACCGCAGGTCAGCTCTGGGCAGACATGATCAAAGGCATACCAGCTGCAACCACCATGTCTTTTTATATACCTAGGAGCACATAGTCTAATGTATCCTTTGTTTTATAAGATGATAGGGTGTGATTTGAGGGAGATTTGGCTGCCATTTGTAGCAGGCGGAGTGACTGCATAGAGGTAGCCTCATTGGCTTGTTGTTGTTGATCAGTTCAGCTTATATAGGTATTTACCATTGAGGTGGTTGATTGAAGAATCATTCAGTGAATATTTCTCACTATGACCATCTTTTTACTTCTATCTTCCGTTATTACATTGTTCTTTTCCTCTACCATCTAATCAGATATTTGATTTTGGATCACATGAGTGTTTATTTACATCACCACCTGTCTATATACAAAGGTATTAAGTCTTTCGGACAGTACATTTGTATACTATAAGGTCATGTAGTCTTCTTGTGAGAAGCATGTACCGTCTCAAGATTTGGGTCTTTTTTAAAAAACTAGTTCACTCTATTTTAGAGACATCCTAGAAGTTTTTGAGGGAAAATTTGATTGCTACTTTGTGCAAGTGAAGTAGCTACATAGAAGCTCCCATCATTCATTATTTTTGGTATTATCTTCAAGCTTGCAGAAATTTTTTTAATTTTAAATATAAAATCAAAAATGTCGGAATCAGACTAAAAAACGTAGAATACCATCGATTCATCTGTATAGTTGGTTGTCTGTGAGAGCCAGTGACTAGTCAAAATTGGGAGGGGTACCAGTCATCAATCAAGAAGTCCAATGTAGTTAAGTTTACAGTTAATGCAGAGAGCATTTAAAAGTTAACTAGAATTAGGCAGTGAGGAGAAAAACAGTATTAGTTAATGACTACTAATATTATTTAAATTATGTTGGCAAGTACAACAGGAGAAATCTAGACAGGTTTCAGTCATTATGACCTCATCAGTGAAACATAGCCTTCACCATACTTGCCAAAGTACTGATGGAAGAATTACACTAAGTAAATGTATGTATAAGATTGTAAAGGGCTGCTGACCGTATATTTATGTAATAAAATGGTGGGTTTGGTTATTTGCAATGTTTTCGACATCAAAACTAACAGTAGGCGAGTAGGAAAAATATTAATGGTTAGCTAACATTATTCTCTTCAGAGTTGTCTCCCTTAATTGCTCAGCCAGACAATAATGTTAACAAACCCTTAATATTTGACCCTACTGTGGTTATTTCTGATGTTGAAAACTGGAAATAATCAAACCAACTCTTTTATTACACAAGATTCTACATTGGTTGGCATAGGAAAATAGATTAGAGAATAACTCAAAGGTGCGACCTGGACGAAAAACAATAGTTAATTTAGTGTTAACACGTTTAATGCAGGAAGCATTAAATTGCTAACTAGAAATAATTATGCGGTGTGGGAAGGACAAAAACAATATTAGTAAATGGCTAATATTTTAATTGAGTGAAATAAAGGTGCTATTCTCCATTGTAATTGTCTGTCTTTCTATCTAGCCATCTAATGTATGTATTATAATTTATTTTTACAGATATCAGTACTGTTGAGAATGATGTTAACTCTATCTTGGAACATTCCAGTGCATTGCTTGAAGAAGTCCAAAAATTTTCTTTATCAGTTCAAGAACTGGAGAAAACGTCCAACTCTTTAAAATTTCTCAAAGACAATTTAACTGATGATGAACACTGCTGCAAAGAGACAGAAGGTTTTGATGTCGATCACCTTCTGCCATCACAGTCAGACACTAACAACAGATTACAGCAGTCTAAACTCTTTAGAGACATTTCTGTACAGAAAGATCTAGAACTGTTACCAACATTAAAGCTTTTGTTAGAAAGATTCACTTCTAAAGAAATCAGGCTGTTAGGTTATTCCGATATCCTCCAGGCCCATTCACATTTGCAACATCTTTTGAAGTCTACTATTGAAGCAGTTGTTCCAGAAACATGTAATCCACAGAAACACTGAAACTGATAACTCTGCGAAAACTTGAAACATTGAAATTTGTTTTTCTCCTCATTTTTATATATATATATATTTCTCTCTCTCTTTTATGCAACCCACACATGTTTAAATCTGAAAGAGTTTACAACCATGACTTCTTTTTTTTCTTTTTTTCTCTAAATAATAATACAATCAGCATTAAACTGCTAATGATGCCCTTGTGAAAGGCGTGAACATTACAACTTTCTATTCCCTCATAAAAATAATAGAAATAGAGCCTTGGCCCTATTTGAAAATATATATATATATATATATATATATATATATTACAGTCAATATTTTGTATGAAATCTTAGTGTTTGAAGTTCGAGCATTGTTAATGTAGACTGCTTTTCTTCCCTTTTAAGAGGGATAACATGGAAGTGACAAAACGAGTACCAGCAGTAGTATAACTAATAATGGCTCACTTAACTTTGAATCTACTCGCTCGTCATCTTCATAACCATTGGTATTGTAACTCAGAAATCAACATAACAAATAATGTCTGGTATCTTAGTATTTTGAGTTCAAAAGCTTGCCAGGGTGTGGATGATGAGTTATGACTTTATTTTTCAATCATTTAGGAAGTGGTGGTGTAGATAAAACAAATAGCAATAAGATACATGGGTAGAGTCAATTCAATTGAGCTATGTATCTAACACTCTCTAAAGTATACAACATTTGGCTTGTACTTAATGAACAAAGCAAGAGACCAACCAGATTTAATTACAAACAATTAATGCTCTGGAGACTACTAAAGCAGTAGTATGGGACTAAATACATTAGTGTTTAGCTTCTGTAATAAGTACCAGTAATATATGAGTTGATTCAATGGTCTTTATGTAACACTTAACCTTACAATAACAAATTTGCCACATGCTGCTGAGTCAAAAAGAAAGAAATTTAATTACAATCACTATAAAGGTGATGAGTCAGCAGAAATAGTGCCTGGCTAAATTCCTCCCAAAAAAGGAAGAAACACACTAAATTCTCCAGAGTAGTAATATTTTATGGAGAAAAAGGTGATGTACAGAGCTGAAATGTTAGAGGATGAGATTAATTTCATTACATTATGCAACCCTTTTGTGACCATATCTCTAACAAAATACACTGCCTCTGTGTTTCAATTAATTTTGAAAATAATCGAGAATTTGGAGGGATTTATTAAAATGACCAACTTTTTGTGTGTGTGTATATATATGAATTAACACAATTCAATGAAGCAATATATAATTTATTCGGCTACATACAAATATTTCTGGGCCTCAGCTTGTGGAGGACTAAGAGACCTATTATAGATGCCAACTAGACTCTGTAAAAAAAAAACATGCCCGTCTTCAGTGTTTACCAAATTAATTTGCCTACCCAAACATTGAGAATTCTTGCCTCGTCCAAAGCATGATGGGATAGTATTAAAAACGTTAATGGTTGGGTGGTTCTACAGTAACCAATAATTACAGATTAATTGCTCCTCTTTAGTTGAGCTCTTACGTGTCTTTACTACACAATGAAGTTACACAACATTGACTTGTCCCTGAAGAACATCCCGATACCACAAAATAGAATATACATGAAGGCCTTTATCCAAAAAACAAACTCATTCGTTAGGAGGATGAGATGGAGAGCCTTCCATTTTGACCGGAAATCATCTTCTACCCAGAACCAGCATAGGATAAATAAGGATTACCCTCTTCTAAAACGGGAGTTCCGGACTTACAAAAACCCTCCACATAACATACTCTTGGAGTCTTT
>JAOPJM010002323.1:13669388-13681888 GCA_027124095.1 Muusoctopus leioderma | reverse complement strand
TCAAAATTAGCAAGCCATAAGATAAACTGCAACAAGCAGGTAACTGGTGTTATTGCATGCATGCAAGTTTGCACAGGTATCATTCTGTAGTGCATACGGGGTTAATGAAAATGAAAGTAAGTAGCAAGATAAAGCAGTTAGTGAGGGATGAGGAGAGGAGAAAGTTTCTAAATGGTCAGTGGCAGTGGTGATGGTGGTAGTAGTAATAGCAGTGGAAGTAGCTAAGGAAGCAGTTAAAATAAATGAATATAAAAACTAAGCCTTCTACCAAATTCCAAGGATACATAGGGCCAATCTTTATTTCCAGTTTTTATACCGTAATGTTAAGTGAGATGAGATGAGATGCCGGTCTACTGTAGAGAGTGAGATTGGAAAGGGTGGGAAGAGAGATCAAATTGAAAGATATCAAAATAGTCTTAAAAAATAGTAAAAATGTCTTATATTGGGCACAAATCTATACAATGTTTTTTGGAGGAGGGGGAGGTATATAGGGATTTAACCGTACTCCAGTATATGACTGGTGCTTATTTTATCGACTCCTGGGAGTATGAAAGACTAAGTCCAGTCCACCAGGGGTTTGAATTCAGAAGGTAAAGGGATTTAACTAAATACTGCACACTACAATTTCTTTCACCATAATCTTATATAGGCACGGAGTCAGACGTTTATAGAAAATGGAAGTTAATACTTTTCTCGGGAGCATCAATCACAGTTGAGACAGGGAGTTGTATGTAGCATCAGATGACTGAGAACACACTGCTGCAATACATCAGCCACCATGATAACATAGCTGTTTCTTTATTTACCATGAGAGTAAGCAAAACAAAAACATTACAACATTATTACATTGCGAAACTTACATAGACAGTGGCCACTATTATGATAAGACTGAAAAGAGGTACAGAAACCAAACATTCAAAAACTAGATAAATACAATTGACATAAGTTTACTGTATTAGAAAATAGTTGATGATGATGATGATGACATAACAGATTCTGTCTTTTGATTAATTTAGAGGTTAACTGAATTGACTACTAAATGACTGTTGTTGTTGCTATTTTCTTTTTTGTTTTAAACTCAGAACCAAAAGAATCAAACTCATAAACTGTAATGCATCTGATTGAAATGATCCAAGATTCTGAACAGTCATGGCAGAGATGGGAAACACAGTGTGTATCAGGAGCAGATCTACTATGAAACTAATGGGAAACACAGTGTGTATCAGGAGCAGATCTACTATGAAACTAATGAAGCACACGCTTCAGGGTCCCGGAAGCATTTTTTTTTTTTAAGTTGTTCTATTGTTGCTGGTTGCAAAGGAGTTCCCATCACAGTTCAAAGGAGTTCCCATCACAGTTCAAAGGAGTTCCCATCACAGTTCAAAGGAGTTCCCATCACAGTTCAAGTTTCAAGCCCCAAAAATGTAGGTTCACCACCGGTGTGCATACGTTTCTTTCTACAGCGATTCATGTGTGTGTGTATGTGTAACGAGAGGAGCTGATGGAACAGTGTGTGTGTGTGTGTGTGTGAGAGAGAGAGAGAGAGGTGTGTATAGAAATGTGTGTATGTGATGAAGTATTGCTCCATTAGGACTGATAAACATTCAGATGTGGTTGAGGAGCAATGGCAGTTCTTAGAGCGTATAGTTCTGTTATTACTGTTTCTAGATAGTATTTGTCGGCTTACTTCTGAGCAGACTGATAACATACCAAGTAGCTGATAAAAGTGTTCCGTCAATTTTTTTCTGACCATGGCTATCCTATCTTTATTATGAAATGCTGACCTTGGATTTAGGATTTAAAACATATGGTACATATTGGAAACACATCTAGTGTTCTTATGGTTGTTGTTTAGTCCCATATCACCTCTAATTGAGCAGACCTATGATCAAAAGCATTCCAGCCATGAACATTCCATTCTTTATTTTGTTTTTACAGATAGTGTATCTAAGACTAATGAGCCATTCATTTTTTAATATGGCTGTGATACGAGAAAAATTTGGCTACTATTTCTCGGAGATCCAGCAAACACATAAAGGCTCCTCCATTGGCTCTGCAGCGTAGATGAACAATCCTTGTCTATGTTATAGTTGTATATGGCTACACTCTTCTGATGTTTAAGAAAACTCAAACACACGATGGCAAGCTTTGTCAGCTCATTGACAAACTTGATGACTTCATAAGATCACGAGAAGAAAAGGTAATCACTCAGCAGTTATAGAGAAAACAGATACAGGATTAGAGGCTCCTGTAGAAATCATCCACGAGTTTACAACCACCATTACACCAGTGTATCCATCAATGCCACCATCAACTGTGGTGATGTTGACACCTCCTAGTGATGTAGGGGCTATGGGAAAGGTGCACAAATAATATCATAGTTGGCACTGACTAGTAGACATCTGGATGTACTCTTATACAACTTACTTTCATTTACCTGAATCATTACCACCACCTTCCAGGAACTAACCCAGGCATCATTACAAACTTTTCTGAATACACTAGAACCAAATTTTACATTAATCCTGAATAGCAACAAATAATCTTCATTATCAAACACTCATCTTCCCTATACAACCAATTCTCAAACACTCATCAAATAAACTTGTGCCTTCATCTCATTTCAATTCCATTGTCACTAGCAATCAGCTTGTCTGTTGAGAATAGAAGTGATAGAAGCCAAGGCAATCAAAGAGGCAGCATCCAATTCATTTGACATGAGTATAGGGTGAGAAGCATTGGATGGACATCAATGTAGATGGGATCTTCTTACCAAAACTGCAAGAGATGAAGTACTGACCCTATGATATGTTAAAGGAATAGTAGACGATCTTCAAGTTTTCAAAGCCCTGACACAAACTGACACCAGCGTGTTGCCTTTTATCTTCTGCAATTTGAATGTCACCATTCACAAGCAAACATCATAAGCTTACGCATCCCTGATCAACGTATGCATAGGCAGCAGATTTATAGGTGAGGGTCTTGTTCCTTTTTTGAAGAAACAAAAATTTTTGAATACACAGGTCGAATTGGAGGAAATATTCAGGGACAAATTAACAATATCCAAATCCGCACTGAAGTAATCAAATAAATACCCAGAAAACAGGAGATTATCCACTACTGGACTAACAACAAATAGGTCCATGGAACAACCATTGATCAAAAGATAAGACCTAACTGAGATGCATAAGCACTTTTCTATTGCAACCAAAGTCAAAGCTTTAAGTCCAGTTCTATTTGCAGTTTTGCCATTTTCCTTCAGAGGTGATTTAACATCTCAAAATTTACCTAGGTTAGTTGACTGGTTAGACTCCAATATGGCCCTCATTACTGGTCCTACCACAATTAACCAATTTTGGTTCCAACATCAATGACTACCCACCCACATAGCTCAGTCAGTAGAGCAACAGACTTTCATGGCTTGCACTGTGATGGCATTTTAAGATTGTAGGTTCAAGTCCCTCTGCGGGCGAAATCATTTCCGAGCCAACGAGGGAGCCTCTACACGGTCCCTTGACTTGCTAGAAATAGCGGCTAAATCTATCTCAAACCACACCCCACCATCTTAGAAAGGGACACATTCAATGATGTAGTCCTAGGTTGCCTGCACATAAGAAAATGATTGGATGGTCACAGCTGGAATGCATTTGATCACTGGTCTGCTCGATCAGGGCTGACCTGGGGCTAAACAACAACAACTAACAATGCTGGTTTCTTCAAACATTGGATGAGCTACATATTGGACAACACAGTGAGTCTTAAGGTTTGCATTGCACAGTCTGCAGAATCTGGCCGTACCTCTCTAGATATGATCCGAGAATCCCAGCACCCCATAGCTGAAGACTGAGTTCAACAATATAGCAAAAGCTGTTTGTGTTCTATGAATACAAACCAGATCTGGGAATGGTCAAGGCTACTCAGTATATGAGTACTGCATACATCACTAAGCAGCTATTTATCAAACTCAGAGACAATTCTATCAGCAGGTATAAGGGATGTAAGGAGAATCCTAAACACGACATGGCTGCAACCAAGTTAATTGATGAATATGTAGTGGTGTGTGAGTTGAAAACCTAATTCTTGGAGACTAAAACATGCAGTATGATAGTATAAAACTGTATTCAGGTGTATAAAATGATTTGCGTACCCTTGCAGGTCACATGATACCGTGCTCATGGAAATAGATGATCCTAATGACAACAGCCAAGATCGCTTCAAGTTCTGAGCCAAACTGATGAAAATGCATACCAAGGTGTTGGGGACAAAGATAGAGTGACCAAGTTGTTGGGGACAAAGATAGAGTGACCAAGGTGTTGGGGACAAAGATAGAGTGACCAAGGTGTTGGGGACAAAGATAGAGTGACCAAGGTATTGGGGACAAAGATAGAGTGACCAAGGTGTTGGGGACAAAGATAGAGTGACCAAGGTGTTGGGGACCAAGATAGTGACCAAGGTGCTGGGGACAAAGATAGAGGGACCAAGGTGTTGGGGACCAAGATAGAGTGACCAAGGTGTTGGGGACCAAGATAGAGTGACCAAGGTGTTGGGGACCAAGATGGAGCGACCAAAGAATATTACAGCAGACTTTAAAAAATATGGAAATCGGAAATTTCCTATTACAAGACAATATCTTACAATGTATTTTGCAATATCAGTACTGGTACCAACATTTTGGGATACTTGAATACATACTTAAGATTCTTGACTAGAGAGTAAATCCCATTACAATGATATTAAAATCTGCAAGATCCTAATATTAAGTGGAAGCTTTCACAGAAATAGTGGTGATATTGACAGGCTTTAATTCAGTAAGATCAAACCAGACAGCCTTTGAATGTTGTATTGTATCAGACAGTACCTCCTAAAAAACAGCAACAACTGATACATTAACCAAGTGAGTGCTTAAAAGTGGGGAGAGCAACATCTTACAAGTCGAGAGTGAAGTCCTCAAGAATTACTCAATTCCTAATGATGTTCTAAGTGACTCCAAAACTGCTGGACGAATGTACCACAAACAGAGACTTAGAGGAGAAACACTTTGCATAGATATGTTATGCATGGCTAGGTTTCCCAGAAACTTGAGAATGATAACACTATCAACAGGAAGTATTTTAGCTTTTCTTGGACTCATAACCATTACATCACATTTCGATGGTTATGCTTTTGCAATCCAAGAACAAGTTATAGCTACAAAATAACTGTTGAAGAGAACAAGAGACAGTGATGTCCTAAAATTTAATTGAAAATGTTAATTATGTCATATCTGTGGAAGACATTACATATGTGATCAGCAATCAAGGTACTACCTTCATTATAGGAAGAATTCAAAGAATTAAAAGAGGAAGAGGACATATGCACATAACTACACACACACACATATATATATACATGAGTGTATGTATGTATGTGAGTGTATATATATATAAGCATAAATGGTGATTATAAAAAAACAATCAAAATGCAGTAGTACCATAAAATTTTAAAAAATTATTTATTTCTCACATAGACACGATGAAGCCTCAAATTTGAAGTCAGCATGAGCAAGCTGTAACATCAATGCATTTCCCAAGAGTATGAGAAACTTAAGTGAAGTGGTTGAAAGTGGGCATCAAAACTACATCATAGATTCCGTTTTTTCAGTCAGAAACTATTGCTGCACAAGATCTGTTACAGCAATTAATTATGAAGTAATTTAAGTAACAAAAATATAAAATATAAAATAAATTGATAGATGAGAATGGGTGAAGAAAGTATTTGTTGATGATGTGATTTGTTACAAAAGTAGCAAATGTGCTACATTTTTGGTTAGTTAAACATTCTAAGATGAAATTAAGAGAAGAAAACAATCTAGAACAGAATTTTAAAAATATTATAAATACTTAAGTAAAACAACAGATAAAAAAAATTTTTTTTCCCCAATGGAAGACTACTTACTCTTTCATAGACTATAAATATTATAAAATTAACCAAATAGGAAAATTACTAACAGGCAAAGAGAAAGAGTGGCAAGTCCGATGTCCTTACAAGCAACAGAACATCAGCTGATGGATGTTTTGTTAAATAAAACTATGATAAGGCAAAAGAACTTCTACAACCTCTCAAACAGTTCAGCTAGAAAGCTAGAAAAGACAATGAAAAAAATTACAAATTAAATTTGTTTTCTCACAATCATGGTACCTCCATTTTATATAGAAAAATGGCCATTTGTGATATTTATACTTTTCCCAGCGGTATTATTAATTTAAGTGAAACAGTTTTGAACAGTTATCAAAACCAGTCACAGATTCAGTTTGCAAAGAACTTACTACACAGGACTATGACACCAAATTTATTTTGCCAGCTAAAATATAATATTTCTATCAGTGAAAAGTGTAAATTGTATTGTTTGAGGAAGACAAGACTTAGTAAACCAAGCAACAGAAATTTTGGATTGGCTGTATACATTCTTGTAGTCTTACAATCAAAACTGAACGTTATCTTACAGTTCAGCATCATAGACACATCAGAGAATAAGTTCCATAACCAATGTTGCAAGACAGATTTAATACAAAATGTGGTGCTAGCAATTCAGTTGACAAAAAAAAAAGAAAAAGTAACGTCCATTGAATCCTGAGAGTAAGGAGTTGGAAGAGGTTTGTGTTGAGACAAGTGAGACAAGTAACTGATAACAAGCAAAATAAAAATGTGCAGTTTTATGGAAACAGGAATGGATTATCTATCCAGAGAAGCAGTTCAGGTGTAGTTTAGTTAGGTAAGGAACGTTTTGGGGGAAACATACATATAGAAGAACATTTTAAACCCAAGTAGAGATATATTTAGCTTGATTGAAGGAGGCAGAATTTGGTGAAGGATAAGAAATTAAGATGAAAGTTAATAAATAAAATAAAAAGTCAAGAATAAGTAAGGAAGCATTTTTTTCTTTTTTCAGAAACCTAAGAGTTAAAAATAGCCAGAGTGTAAAAGGAAGGAGATTGGGAGTGTTTAGAGGAAACCAAAGTAGCAGCTCACCTTATGACTGATGAATGTAGTGTCATTTAACTAGGCATGTTGACTGATTAAGGTCACAGCTTAGCTAATCTGTATTAGATGTCTACGCTATTTGTTATGTCACAGGACTTACAGGCAGAGCCAGGTAGGCAGCAAGTTGAGGCGGCACTATAATTTCTGATAGGATCATTTTTGTGAGGCTTTGTTGGTTAGTGTGAGTTATTGCCTTAGTTTGGGAGTTACTAGATCTCCCCACAGGGAGTTTACTCATGGCTACATGTGACATGTAGGAAAAAAAGCTTACCTTCTCTAGATATAGCAAAAGCAGCAGTTAGAGTAACACCATGTTAGCACATGAGCAATGGCAATACCATGATTATCAACAAACAGTGACTCCACAATATATCCGTGTTGCACAACTGTTTGTCATTTCACCACTAGGAACAGCAATAATAATAATAATAATAATACCACAATTTTACAGAGAATTAAGGATGGAATAGTAATGGATGTTCAAGAAATTGAGACATACCGTAAGACAGAATTACACACACATATTTAGTTTCGGGAATAAGAGAAAAAAAATTTTTCTCACTGAAACAAAATTCAATTAAAAAAATTCATCTTCATATTTTTTTTTCTAATAAAATTTTTAAATTTGTATATTTTCTTATATGTGGCTTTGATTTCCATTTGAAGAGATGAAATTTTAAGGATAAATGAGAAGAATAGATATTGGTGGACATCTTGACGATCCTTTTTTATCAGTTTCAGAGTGAGTGAAAAATAGAAGCTGCCAACATTCGATCATCAAGAAACAATGTTTAGATGGAATCAGTGATATAATACTGACAAAAGAATCAGGACTTGTATAATCTGAAGAGACAATAGGTTTTCTGTTGATGGTTAGATAACAATATAGAAGGTAGAAACACCATAGAGGTGTAATACTGTGAGGGGCAAACATATCAGATCTAGCAAAGACTTCTTACACAAGCACAAAGTCTTAAATTTACCAAGGAGGAGGAATGGGAATTTGTGATAATTAATGCTTTTCCCTAGGGCATTAGCAAATTAAGTGAAGCAGTTTCAAATTAGAATTGAAACTTGGTAACAGGTCAATCTGCCATAATAGTGTTGTTGTTTTCTAACTCTAATAACAATAATGACAATAAAAATAATAACAATAATAATACTGACGAAACGAAATTCTTTGACAGGTGAAAGATATAAAAAATAATTAACATAAAGAGCTTTGTTAATTTTTTTCTTTCACCGAAAATAATTTAAGAGATTTGAAGACTAGTCATGATGTAAGAGAAAAATAACTGAGGCAAATAAGTACAAGCTATTTAAATTTGGGTGTGGAGAAATTAGCACCTCTGTTTCTCAGTCTGCCAAAAGAAAATACAAGAAGTAGATTAAATGTAAAATAGAAAAGACAGAGAGAGAGAAGCAATGAAGGATCTCAAAAGAATTATATTACAAATTATTAATCTTTTATGCAACACTCTGAAACAAAGAGAACTGATAGACTGATAAAATAACTGACATATTAACCATTTTGATACCAACTCACCCCAGGTCTTTGATATAAAACCACCTTATATCATAATTTTATGTACGGACTTTTTGTTAAGCAATGTTCTAAACACCAGATTAATGTACCAATAAATGACAAAGTTATTTTACTAAACCCCTCTAAATTGTTTATTATTTTCAAAATTAACTGAATCACAGTGTATTTCATTAGAAATATGGTAAGGAAAGGGTTAAACATTTCAACTGGGAAATGACATTCTGTTCAGACCATTCTGTATGTCAGTTCTAAAATGTAAAAAAAAAAATATTACCACAAAGGTAAGAAGAGTCCAGAATAGAAAGGATGAGGCTCAGTTGGGTGAAACAAAATGGCATGTTAAGTTCATAGGTTAAACGTTGATACATCCCTTAAATTATCATCATTTTGAATTAGAATTTTAAGAACTTCAGATGGAACTATCTACAGAGTTCATAGAGTTATGAACCATTCTGATGTGCAATATGAGGGTTTTAACTCTGCTAATCTTATTTGCAGGAAGGAGTAATAGTGAGACATATTCTTTACACCTATACTCCATTCAGTTGTAAAGTAAAAGGAATCCATTGTCAGCCAGGCAAACTGAGGTAAGCAGAGTAACATACCTTGACTAGGAGCACAAGACAATGGCTGCAGTAAAGTTTGAACTCATGACTCTGTAGTCAACAGTTTAGCATCTTAACCTCACAATTTAAGTTACTTACAGGTAAACATTGTTTTATGTAAGTAGTTTTAATTGTAATTTATTAATGAAATTGTACAGCTGTCCACCAATTACTTTAAAGTGACTAAAGCAGAAAATAAGAAACATTGGTTGTGTACAATTTTGTAGAACAAAGTTTCTGTTAATTAAAGCCAATTAAAAGGACGACTTATTTTAATACTGAAACATTAATTTCTCATAAACACTTAAACAGCTAAACCAAAACCAGTATCAGAGATATGGAATTATTCTAAACACAGTGTGTAAGTATATGAAATACTATCTCAGAACAGCTTGCAGACTGTTGTATTTTGATTTCAATTTTGTAATTCAAAATACATGTAATCAGGTTATCAATGAATATATTAGATTTTTAACTAACAAATAAATATACCATTTCAAGTTCAAAAATAATAATTGTTATAATAATGTACAGAATTCGAAAAACACCATATAATTTATTCATAAAATTTATATAGGAAATCATTAAATATGATAGGATGGTGCAAGTTCTAGGTATTTCCCAAAAGTTAATTATAACATCTACATTGGTCCCTCTACTTATTCATCTCACCAAAATACTTACGTATTTTGATTATAACAAAGTATAATGACCCACAGAATCAGCAAACCAAAGCTTTTTGAGGAAAAGGTAATGAAAAATTCTAACCTTTATGTTTTTTTATAGTCATATATTAGAGGCATAAGTAAAACAGTTGTAAAAAGGAATAAAAAATTAGCCATAAAGTCAGTTTGACAAGAACTTGCTGCTTGCAAAGGTGCAGACCATAACAATAACTAAAACTATATCTCTCTCCTCCTTAAACAAGAAGCTCCAGATTTGTGAAAGATAAGAGTTAGAAGTTGGGAAGCTTATGCCTTTCCTGATGTTATTAGCTGTTGAATAGGTTTCAACTGAGTTTTGCATATACCACCAGTAGTAAACAGAATTTTCTGAAACTGCTGCATATGCACAGTACATGTAACTTATTACTACTAGCAATATATGTATATTTCTGTTATCAGCTGTGTAAGTAAAGATTAGAAGAACAGTGTCCGTCACACCATTAAGTTGCTGTAGTGAATGAATTAACACAACAATAGTAAATATATTAAAGTTGTAGAATAAATGTTAATAACTTCATTATGTAATGTTTACAACACTACAATACAAATGTAACAAACACAGCATGCATTCAGTGCCAAAAATGTATGCACTATGTTATTTTTTGCACCAGATTTAAGTTTAAGATACAAACCAACAAAAATCTAGTGTTAATTCAAAGGCAACACAAGTTTAATCAAGCTAAACTTAATTTTAAAACATCAACAGACTAACAAGTAAAAAAAAAAAGAGCAGGCAAACATTAAAAATAGGAAAGTTATTTTTGTTTTTCACTACAGCTTTTGGAGAATTTCATTTACCTGAAGAAATTTCTTACAACTGAGACAAATGAGCTGATTGCTTTCATCACATTTAGGTCTTCTGTTTTGAAGAGAATAGGCAGCAGTGGTGATGTTTTCTTTCATGTGACCATACTCACTTCAATGTTGTGATAACTGCACTAAGGGGGGGGGGGTATACTTTAACCAATGGTTTCTGTTGACTAGGTGATGTCAGAATAGAGGGAGTTGCCTGTTAATCTAGTAATGTCAGAATGTAATGAGTTATTTATAATGAACTGACCATTTTGTTGGATACATCTAATTAGGGTTTTCTGTTGACTAGTTCATATCAGAATGTGGTGAGGTATTTGTAAAAATAACCAACCCTTTTATTGGATACATCAAACAAGGGGTTTTCTGTTGACTAGTTGTGG
The DNA here is from genome assembly GCA_027124095.1 of Muusoctopus leioderma. NCBI lineage: Eukaryota > Metazoa > Mollusca > Cephalopoda > Octopoda > Octopodidae > Muusoctopus > Muusoctopus leioderma. The sequence continues at coordinate 13,670,799 of JAOPJM010002323.1, read as the reverse complement.
TGGTGAGGTGTTTGTAGTGGCCCCATATTCTGAGATATTTAATAAGATAAGTTATTAAACTCTGGGATTGTAGGTGATGTAGATGAAAGCAAATGACAAAAAATAATGATAATAATTAATCTACTGGAATTTAAAGGAGGCAAAGAGAAGCAAAATCTTCAGAGAGAATAAAACAAAAGCAGAAATAAGTGTTGAATACTCACAATAAATGTATTTTACACAAACATGATGTGATATAACATACACATAATACAAAAGTAAAAAAAAGAAGCAGTAGCAAAGAAAGGAAGATGAAAACCATATAATTTCCTGATTATCATTATTATTTGGCTTCAGTAATAGTGTGGGGGGTGGGGCTGAAGCATAGATATATATATATATGGAATTGGGAAATAAAAATATTCAAAACAAAACAAATACAACAAAAATTAAAAATAAATAAATGTCTGGAATGAAGGTTGAAAGAAGTTACTACATTTAAGAAACTATCATAAAGTGGGACAACCTTTCAAATATCGACATGAAGCCGAAATGGAATACAATAAGATATTTAACGAGATCTTCTCATTCAACAACAAAAACAAAACAGAACAAAAAATAAAAACAAAACTATTCATTCTTAGAATTCCTTGAGAAAGCAAAATTTCAAACAACAACAACAACAAAAATATGGAAGAATGAATGAAATCACAAAAACCGAACACATTCTGTGTTGATCTTATTACCAGAATCCATTTTTTTTTTTTAGTTGGTTGGTGTTTTTTTTCTTTCTTTTTTGGCATTTTAATGGTAAACTTCATTACATTTCAAAGTATATACACAGGCAAATTTCTTCCAAGGCAGAATTTTGTCTCCTGCAGTACTAGCTTGAAATGGCAGACAGAGAACAAGAAAATGTTGGCTAGTAAAAAATAAATTAATATGGATTTCTTAAAACGTCATACAAATGAAGCAGAAAAAGTTTGTAGTTGCCAGAGAGCCCCTTTGAAAAGATAAGGATTTCAAATGGAAACTGACAGGAATTAAGGTAGAGGCATCCAGCCACAGAAAAGGAAGAATCAGGCCTGTTTCAAAAACAAGCTGAAATCACATTGACTAGGGTGACTTGACTAGAGAAAATCACGAAGGACACCTACGAGGGTGAGTTTGACCAGATAGAGACCTAATTGTATATGGTTACAGAAATCACAAACAGGACAGTTATTAAAGGTGTGAGTGTGTGTGTGTGTGTGTGTATTTTGACCAGATAGAGGTCTTGAGGTGTAGTAGTCATTTAGTTTAAACAAAAAAAAAATGACAAGTAATATGTATATATGTGTGCGCATGCATATCTGTGTGTGTTTGTGTATGTATATATATATATATATATAAATATATATTATATGTGCATACATGCACACACATATTCATA
>JAOPJM010002323.1:13640885-13651881 GCA_027124095.1 Muusoctopus leioderma | reverse complement strand
TATATATATTGGTAATTCAAATGGAGAAGACACTAACTGATAGAGGAACTGAAGATCATATTTTAAAAATTAAAATGTCTTAATGCCAAAGAAATCAGAAATATTATTGAAGCAACTTATGTAAAAGATTAACTTATTATGCCAAGTGTGAAATCGAAGAAAGAAAAATAGCAGGAAAAGTGTTGGCATGGTTACGAAAATTTAGGGTGAAATCGGGGAAAAAATATTTACTGTAGAGATTAAGGACTTTAACTAAAGGGAACCTAAATGTCAGACTGAACAGTATTTTTGATAGAAAAAAAAGCGTATAACATCATATTTACTACGGTTGTAGATCCTATTTAAACATTCTTTACATTAGTCTATACCAGGGGTGGGCAACCTTTTTCGAGAAGTGGGCCGCATGAGACATGGCTCATCATCAGGTAGGCCGCACTACTAAACAAATTCAAGGTAATTTTTCGTTTAGGCGAGCCATTCAGAAAGCACCACGGGCCGCAGTTTGCCCATGACTGGTCTATACCATATGGTACTTACCATGATGGAATACCACAATCTGGTAGCCTAGTTATTATTTCATATTATCTTTATAAATTTTTGTTTGTTTGTTATAATTTGCATCAGATCATATACAGTTGATGCAGCAGTAAGTTAGTGAAGATGATTGTACTACTCTACATTGACTAAGATGACTGCAAATGGCTGGTCAGGAAGATTATAGAGAAGCCATTTAAAACTCATGACCAAAAATTTTTTGACTTACTCTCAATACCACCAAGTAAGCAGTTAAATAACAGTGGTCAATGTTAACAAGAGTTAATTTCTGAAATAACCAAGGGCTTATTTATAAATTGTATATTTTCAGCAAGGTTAGATATATAGTTTGAAAAGCAACCAACAGACTTTGGGTTAATATGTCTCTCGTTCGGGGCAGAAAGCAAGTTATAAAATGGTAATTAGTGTGTAGATTATTTAAATATCATAGCAGAAAAAAACAAAACCACGTAAAATTCCATAAAATCCCACACTTCAATGCCTATGTATAAAATATAACATATCTAAGTTGTTCAGAAGCTAATAATACAATTTTACTGAAGATAACTAAATAAAGTAGACACAATCTTTGTTGTCATTATATATTTTCTCCTGTGTGTTTGCTAGGTTTCCTGGCAAGGAGAGGGATGCAATGACAGATTTGTAATAAACTGAGTACATTTTTAAGGCACATCAATGAAAAAAATAAAGTAGCTTATAGGTAGATGTAATTTACAAAGATTGCCCAGTAACAGATTGTTCAAGTAACTAGATTGGGAAGATCATGAAACAAAGATATTTAATCAGCCAGATCACTGAAATGGTACATTTCAAAATAGTGAATGGGAGTTTAAAAAGAAATCAATGGTAAAGTATAAACATTGTTTTCAAAACACTATGTATGGGAATTTAGTGGGATAGTGTGTGCATGCATGTATATAAGTATATCCCAATTCTCCACCCCCAAGAAAAAATATTCAAATTCTACAATAATTAAGGCCTTACTTTTGATTGTTTCCACAAATGTGTACATACCCAAACATTTATTTTAAAAAAAAGGTGTTTGCTGATACTCACAAACTGAAATTTTTAAATTCATGTTCAGGACTTTCTATAGTCCTGAGAATCGGTATGAAGTAAATTAACATTTATTAGTGTCAGTAGATTAATTGAAACTAAATTAACTAATTAACTATAACCTATGTTCTTTTGAAAATTTTACATGAAAAAAAACAAACATTACTTTGCTAATATTGTTAAAGTGGTTATGAATTATAGTAAATATATTTCATATGTAAACAGGATAGCCCATAAGTAAGGTAGCATTTAAGCATGTTTTATATACATATATATTTGGAAACTTGGCAAATTTAAGGGACACACGGTATTAAACATGAAAAAAGTTACATGGGGAAAATATAGAGAAAAATGACAGGCAAAGCAAAAGAAAAAATAAACATAATTAACAACAACGCATGCATTAAGTGTGAACATGTGTGTATATAAGATATCTATAAAACAATAGAAACATTTTAAAGATATTAAAAGATATTGATTTTTGAAATACAATAATAAAAATTGTCTAAAAACATTTTCACGAGAACATGCTTGAAACAAAAATAAAAAAATTAAATCCATTTACATCTAAGCAATTTTACCCTTAAAATACTGATTCTTATTAACATCAGAGTAATATCAATGCCTGCTTTCCTCATGCTAAATAACTAGTAGTATTCCTTTTTCTCTCAGTATCAATCTGTTGTAACAGTTCACTTTATAAAGTTGACTTAACTGCTAATCACAAAACCATCTCAATACTACAAATCTTTCGTTACCTACCCCACTTCATTCATATAACAGAATATCATTCATTCATATAGCAAAATATCAATCTTGAGCCAACAAGGGAAGCTCCACATGACTGATCGACCTACTAGAAATAGCAGGTAAATAACACACTATTATCTTTTTTAAAAAAAAGAAAATGGGAGGCTACTTTGGATAATCTACTCCTAGATATATTAGGGTTTGAAAAAAGACCGGCTGTTAGTGACTGAAACACTATTGATTATGGGTTTGCTTAATCAGAGCTGACCTATGATCAACACAAACCTTCAACCAATGAGGGAGCCACTACATAGTCACTCGACCTGATAGAAAGAGTAGTCAAATCATCCTCAAATCAGACCCTACCACTTTTAAAAAAAAGACACATTGGATAATGTAGTCTTATGTAGACCATGTCTGAAAAAAATAAAAATAAAAGACATGATAGTCACAGCTAGAATGCCTTTGATCATAGTCTGCTGGATGAGGACTGACTTGGTGCTAATCAACAACTATCAATAATCTAAAACTACTATCATCGACTCAATATTAAGACTGTTGTTTTGGAAATAATGCTAATACATCAGTAGACATACTTAAAATTCTTAGGAGTAAGGTCAAAGTTCAAAGGTAAATAATTTTCATTTTCAGTCAATAGTTCTTTTAGAATTGTAAGTTTCAGTCCCAAAACATACAATGTTATTTACTATGAAAATCTCATCTGAGCAATGTTGGGTCTCAATTTTCATTGTTTGGTACAAAGGACATAGTTCAAAGCAATGAAGACATTTTGTTAATTTTCAACATTTTCTCCAAGTAATTTTTGTTATCAATTTTTTTAAATTATTTGTAGATTTACATTTTTTCATGTTTATGTGGGTTGAATGGATCTACAATGAATAGCACCTCCTACTCAACCCATAAGTTACTAATAATCATTTCTTTATTTTCATTTTAAATTCATGTTAGAAGGTTGATGGACATTGCATGCGTACTGTTGCAGCAACTGTTTTACAATCACACAACTAAGAAATAGAGGTGGTAAAAATGTACTTGCTAAGATAGATGGGCCCATAGCAACTGTTGTAGCAGAGTTTCCAGTCTTAGAACTATCCTCCTTACACGAAGCCCTAAACCATGAAGCAGTATTCATGTTCATAAGTAGTACCTATACTTTATGAAGTAAATTAAAAGCATCGAAGTTGGCATAAGAGGCACAACACAATATATATAGCAGTTTCTGAACACACAAACCCACAGACAATAGTCCTGTACCTTAACTTCACAGCCATTGTGCTATGCCCTATGGTTAATAAAGTTAGAATCAAACAGTTGATAATAACTAATGAAAAGAGTAGACTTTTGGTTGCATTTGACTGTTTTATGGTATTTTACTGGCTTCTGGGACACATGATACAGGTATGGCTATATCAATGTTACAGATTTACTTAAGTAATGTTGACCAGGGCTTTACAGAACATTACTGGTAAGGTTACTATATTCCTTACTAAACAGAGTACATTATATGAAGTGGTAGATCCAGAACTGAAGTAAAGGACTTCAAGTACATTTAACAATGGGGACATAAATTTACAATATATTGCTCCCTTTGTTACAGATCCCCTTTATAAATAAATAAAACTGAAAATCTTTTTAAGACTGACAAAAATCGAGCCACAATATTGAATTAAACAGACAACACAACTTAGACAAGTGATATAACAAAAAAAAAATTACCAACAAGAGCATAAATATCAACACTGGTGCTTCACAATTTGTAATATACCACAACACTGAGACACTATATAATTGTCTAGACTAAGGTCAATAGAGAGACATTTAATGAAGTACTCCGAGTTAAGGTCTTCTTAGTGAAGTATAATATTAACACATACAAAAACTATTTGCTGTATGTGTTGTATAACAAAGAAATCTATGTCTTTGTGTATGTATAAGTCTTTAAAGTTCTGTTTTTGCTTTAAAGTATATGTGCATATGTGTATGTAAGTTAATCATGTGTGTATGTTTGTTTTACCATTTCTCAAAGCTCATAATTAAGCTCCACTTGAATCAGATGATTGCTCCTATTCAAGCACTCCATGCAACAGACCATAACCCATGATCAGGGCACTTCTTGGATCAGACAATAGTCTAGATCCCCTTTAATCAGAACTGAGGGGTAGATGAGATGAGTGATATTAATGCTGTTAATATGGAGCTTGTAGATTTGGCAGTCTATGTGTATCAGTAACTGTGTGTTTATACATGTGTATGCTTATAATTGTGTATGAAAGACCATGCGTGTGAATGAGTGCATGTGAGTGTGTGAATGAGTGCATGTGAGTGTGTGAATGAGTGCATGTGAGTGCGTGAATGAGTGCATGTGAGTGTGTGAATGAGTGCATGTGAGTGTGTGAATGAGTGCATGTGAGTGTGTGAATGAGTGCATGTGAGTGCGTGAATGTCCAAGTGTGAGTGCATGCATCCAGGTACATATGAGTGCATGACTGAGTACATGTAGATATGTGTGTATATGCAAGTAAATGTATGTCAGTGTATGTGTAGGTATTCATGCACGTGTGTGAAAGTGAGTGCAGACAATCATTTATCCATACCCAGCAGAAGTACGACTATATGAAAGTACTAGAAATTGGCTTACAACACCTTTCAAAATGGTAACAGAACACTGATAGGCTATGGTTACTTTCTAGCCATATATATTTTCATGTCACCAGAAAGAAGTTAGATATGAGAAAAAGTAAAATATCTCATCATCCTTCCTAAAACACCTCTCTTCATGGTGTACCCAATTACTAGACATTAAATTATCCTTATTAGTTGAAAGCAACAATACAACCTATTTGTATGCTCCCCTCAATTCAATAAAAAATAACCTCTAAACATTTCTCATTGTGTTACACAGTCTAGTGTTCCAGTAACTGGATCATCTAAAGAACCCAATCTTAAAATGATCAGAAAGTCTATTTCTATCAAAAAGATAAAAAATGAATAATAATCATCCCACCAAAATAAAAATAAAATCTTTGGTGAGAACAATGCTGTATGATACACAGAAAGAACCAATGTTCTTAGATTGTTGTTGTTGTTTAGACCTATGATTAAGGCCTTCCAGCCATAATCATCCCGTCTTTTTCCAGACATAGTATATCTAGGACTAGATTATCCAATGTGGCTTTCCATTTTCAAGAAGGTAGGGTGTGATTTGAAGGAGATTTGGTCACTAGTTCTCCCATGTTAAACAACCACGTACAGGCTTCCTTGTTGGTTCAATCTTCTTGAGTTTAAACAAATTCTGAGGGCTAACCAGTAACGCACTTATAGTCAGTAGTGTTAGAAGTAAACTTTTAAGAAAGAGGAATAAGCTAATAGTCAGATGAACAGTATTCACATTCACCACAGGTAATAGCCTGGGCAGAGGTAGAAATATGATTCTGAACTTTCCAAAGCAGAATGAAATCCATAACTGACATGGTGTGATTACATCAGGTAATTAATAATAATAATAAAAAAAATGTATTATGTACAATGCCAAAACCCATTACTAAGACTATTTTTATAATATATCTTCATATAAAATTTTCTTTCTGAAGTTTCCAATAGTGCCACGAGATTCATAGATTTGAAAACTATTTTGTTGTCAGTCTAACTATTCTAGAAAAGTATTGTTAAGTAGTAAATATTTCTAGTGTTGGTGCCACAATAAAATGCACCCACTCTATAAAGTGGTTGGTGACAGGAAGGCCATCCAACCATAGAAAATATGCCAAATGAAACATACATGTGAGATGTGGGCCGGCCTGTCTAGTAGAGAGGTGACTCCAAATCAGGACCTGACTCAGTCCAAAATCACCCATCCAACCCATGCCAGCATGAAAAGCATACGTAAAATATGATGAAATATGATAAAGAATATAGAATAAGAATAGAAGGCTATTAGAATGTTGTGCTATGTCTTGAGGAATTGAAAAGTGTGTGTGTGTGTGTGTGCATGCATGTGCGTGCATTTTTTCTTATGCATTCAGCCAGAAAATTTTCCAGCTGCTAACTATTAAACAAAAGTCTCTTATTTTATATGTACAACATCCAGATGACTTTTCAGAGTGGAAATATTCAGAAGTACTTCATTAAATGAGGATTCCTATCTGACCAATACTTACCTCGAAGAGAAGACCACAACTGGAATACAGCTTCTGAAGACTCTCCTATTGGATTAGAACCAAGTGACGGCTTAGTCAGGTAAACAGCTGTAGTTCACAGCTATACATAATGATAGCCCATTCAAGAGAAGGTCTAATGGAACAACCATAGCATAAGCCAGAAGACAACCCAGCAACAGAGCCGAGATCATCTAAATGTATTTATTATAGGCTATCCAAACATGCTTCAACATTTTCTAAGATGTACTACATAGTCTTAAGTCATAGAAAACTTGATATTATAAAGAGAAGAAAAATGAATTTGAAACCCACAAAGAAAACTAAAATTATAGTAACACAAAAAAATGGGGGTGAAAATTCAACTAAAGCAATTGGGAACAAAATTATTACTGCTTTCTTTTAGAAAACATCAAAAGACAAAAATAAAATGAAAAAAATAAAATCTATAAAAATAAAACAACACGTCAAGAATTTTAAGTAATTTTGAATGTTAGTTTATCCATTATAAACAACAACATGCACTGAACTTATCAAAAAGAATTTCTCAGAACAAACTTGAAAAGAAAAACTAAAGGAAGATATGGATTTTTACCATTTGTGGAAAATTGTCGATTAGCAAAGGTGTTGTTCTTGTTAACATGGGCTATAGTTAAATATAACCAAAGATCAAGTTGATAATTAATGTATCAGTACAACAGAATCAGGAATAATATGGGATTAAAACATATATTACATTAATATATAATATTTTCACCAGAAAAGTAGTTATTCATTTCTCTTACTATTTGAGTATATTGTAGAAGTTTTTACTAGGTTGCCTCAAATATCTATATATTGATAGAAATGGCATTACTGATTATGACGCTGAGAAGACCACTATTCAAAGAAGTACTCAATACATTTTATAGCCAAGAGTTGGTATATTTATTTCCAGTTGGCTCTATGGATGAGGTCGGCCTGTTTCAATGAGCTGTGAAACCTTGTTGGGATCACAAGACTTCGCAGACCGTTGAAACTGACCGAGCTCATATGTAGGGCCAACTGGAAATAAATATATCTATATCTATAAATAAACTAAAGTACTGAGACAGCATATTTGTAGATACACTATAAATAAATTTACATGCATACATTTAACAGATATACATTTAGCCTTGCTATGCAAATAGACTCTATAGTTAAATAACAAGGCTCCAGAATGAACTAGAGAACAATTCAGCTAGTGTTGCCTGTCTTTACAAGTTTGTCAGAAGTGTTTACTTCATCCATCTTCATTCTACAGAGACCAAGAGCACAGCATATAGCTACTTATGAAAAATGCAGTGAACAAAAAGCACGCTTTTGCTTATTTGCATATCAGTACATTATTTGGCAATGCATATAAATTAACTAAAGTACTGAGGCAGTGAGTGTGTTTGGGGATAAGTTGTAAATAAATTTACCTGCATACGTTTAATAAACATACATTTAACCTTGCTGTGCAAATAGACCAGATGAAGTAAACACTCCTGATAAGTTTATAAAGGCAAGCAAAACTAGTCGAGTTGTTCTTTAGTCTGTTCTGCAGAGAGAGCTGTGTGGTTTAACCATCTGGTCTATTTCCACAGCAAGGCTAAATATATGTTTATTAAACGTATGCATGTAAATTTATTTACAACATATATGTATGTGTATATATATATATATCATCATCATCGTTTTTACGTCCGTTTTTCAATGCTAGCATGGGTTGGACGGAGATTTCTTGAGGCAGCATTTTACGGTCGGGTGCCCTTCCTGTCACCAACCCTACTGATTTAGTACATATATACACACACATGTATGTGTATATATATATATATATATATATATATAAACACACTGATGCATACACACCCCAGATATCTCAAAGCAATGGAATATATCCAAAATGCAAATTACATATAAAAACAAAGCTTCATTCTTCATTCAGATAAACTAAATAAAGTTACATCTAAATGTGTTTTCTTTTTTTCGTGGGGCAAATCATATATATATATATATATATATATATATAGCAAGCGATATACAATTTTAAAGACCTCAAAAGTAGTCAATGTATAAAAGAAATCAAGCTATATCTTTTGACAAGAAAAAAAAGTTTTAAGATTTAGGGACCAGCTTTTTTGCTTCAGCATCTAAGAATGCAACATGGACAGCCACACTACACATAACACAACTAAACATTGTGCAATGGAGCATCATACTACACTTGATGCAACCAAACACTGTGTAATGAACTGTACAATGTGATCTCAGATCAGAATGACTCATGGCATAACCAGTATGAATCCAACCACATGTTCTATCATACCTTTCCAAGCAATGCTGCCCAGGACAATTAAACATCGTCAACAAGAACCGAAGTAGTTAGCCTAACATTCTTAATGTTTGTAGTCTGAATGATTTAGTAAATATATTACAATTCAATTAAAATAACTGAAATAGAATATCGTAGTTTACTTAAAGCTTGTTATTTAAATATAAATAGACTGATGGAAGCCACCACATGACTGAATAAGGAAAAAAATATATTTGCTCAATATTTCAGTTACAACAAACCCAATTAAAATATTGAATAAATATATATCTCCCTCTATTTGGCAATGTGATGGTTTTCAACCTTCTTAACTTGTAATTAAAATTAAATTAACAATTGTCTCAATTTAGTAGTTCTGTATTCCTGCATCATGTTCTTTGTTTAGAAGCCTACTTTTACAAATCAGGTTCAAAGACACAAAAGAAATCTACATGTGAAACTATAGTAGGGTAGAAGGGGGACTGTAAAGTTACTATGGGAAGGACAAACAACTACTAAAAACAGTGAAACAATACAGCACACTTAGGATGTGAGATAAACAAGAAAGGAAAAACAAAAGATTTGATCAGGGGTGTCATTCCAATGCCACCTACCACTGCAGTAATATTTGCAATTACTAATAGGATTACTATACTGAAGTTCCCGGGCTTGAGCCCAGTCAGCAGATAGTACGCGTTTTATACGGCCTGGAGAGCCATGTATATTGTATGATCCTGCAACATAAGGTAGCAGACAAGAAGAGATCAGAGAATTATTACAATAACCTAAAGTTAACAGTTCTTACAAGATGAGAGTATAATGGAGTGTTAAGGCAAGGAGAGTTAAGTGTCTTGCCAAAGGACACAAGGCAATGTTTGCACTAGAAACAGCAAACAGCTGCCTGGTACCTTAATCATTGGCCATTAAAGAAATTAATAATGAGATGATAACAGCATCTAAAGAACAATCTGGTGGGTAGATGAATGAAGGAACATTTCAACTATTAGCAGATATGCCTACAGACAGACTCTTCAAATCAAATATTTTCCATAAAATATCTCAGCAAATTTCATTTTTGTTTTCATGCTCACTTATCAATGCTTCCAAGAGGATGGGTATATATATGTATCCTATACACACACATGTATGTATACATATAAGTGTGGTTTCTGCAAATTATAACATTTGCATCAATTGTTGGAGCAAGGTTTCGGTGCCATACACTACCTAAAGCCAGCCAGTCATTCAACCATAAAATCTGAAGTAAATAGAATCAAGAGCCATGGTGAAAGGCTCCAACACACTGCCTGTGGCATACATAAAGTGTTAGCTAAAATTATAATCTGACTGGAAAATTATTTGTAATGACATGACATACAATAATACAGAGGGAGCTATTGCTTTAAAAAACATCATTGTGGGATGAAGACTGAAAGTCAAGTGTTTATTCAAAACTAACAAATTATTTAGATTGCATGTTAAAAGAAACTATCATTTCCTTTAGAACATTAAAAAAAATGACATATACTATAGCATCTTTCCTATTATATCAAACTGTAGTGGGGACAGTGTTAGTTAAACTGTTTATCCAGTCCCCACAGCAATAGAACAAGCAGGTAGGGCACAGCACTAAAATTGAATAAGATTTGTCGAAAGTGGTGTTAACTGTTCATAGATTAAGATGCCAGCAAAACAACTGGTCACTGAGTAAAAATTAAACATTCTAGAGTTGTTTTTTTTTATATTGGCCAAACAGATTTCTCTAACAGAACTCCCTTTATCAAGCAGGGTCTAAGATGAATAGTTTGCATAGGAAAGTAGCTAGTTAATTTGTTGGATGTTCATTGTGTAGTGGTAATAGGAATTGCTGCTATTTTCAGCTTATACCAAGTTTAACATTAAACTATTTAGTCAATGAGAAGAGAGATCAATTCCGAGTATGAGTCAACATGACCAGTTTTGACCCAACTTTAGGTATCAACTGGAAGAGGGGAAAACACTTGGGGAACCTTAAGAGTCTTATGTTAGGGTCATATGACATATTTGGGGGGCTTTTAAATGTATTTTAATGAAATACACAGCCTACAATTTTTCAATTAAGTTTGTAAATAATCAAGAATTAGTAAAATAGCTAACTTTC
>JAOPJM010002323.1:13605438-13618527 GCA_027124095.1 Muusoctopus leioderma | reverse complement strand
GAAATCACCCGTCCAACCCATGCCAGCATGGAAAACGGACGTAAAACGATGATGATGATATATATATATATATATATTATACACAACATGCTTCTTACAGTTTCTGTCTACCAATTTCACTCACAAGGCATTGGTCAGCCTGAAGCTATAGTAGAAAACACTTGCCCAAGGTGCCATACAGTGGGAGAGAACCTGGGACTATGTGGTTACGAAGCGAACTTCTTACCACACGGCCATGCCTTTGCCTCAACATAAAATTAATTAATACACTCTAGTTGTGTATATAACCAAACGTTGCACCATAAAAACACTAATCTGTAAACAGAGTGGGGTGTCCAATGCCATTGAATGAGTAGTGGTGTTAGCTTTGGGTAGGATAGTTGGGTAAGATGACAATGCAACTACAATTCTGGCACTCGAAAAATAATACTAAATTATAACTTTAAAACAACATACCAAAATAACCCATAAACTCCCTAGGATCATTACTGAATTCTTCATTATAAATAAACAAAAACTTAGTTATTAATAAACAGGTTACCAGCATAATAAGCTTTAATGTTATTCAAATTAGTACATTTATGATTTGAATTCACAATGTAAAGAGATATAACTAAATGCGATAAGGCTCTACTGATTCTACCATCCACTGTCTTTACATTCAACAAATAATATGAAAGACAATGCTCAATGAATTAAGTAGAACAACCTCCAATACTTCTTTACCTTTTACCCAACACCAACAGATCAATATCACCATACTTTCTAATTGACAATAGCCAATCATGGAAAAATACCTTCCTAAGCTGGTCTATCACTCATTTACTTCATATATATTAATCATCATCATTATTATCTCTGTTTCTCTGGATTTGCTTATGTTATATTCCAGGCAGTAACATAAATTAATTAATCACTAGGCCTTCCTTTAACCGTAGCTGGGCCTCGTGGAGAAGAACAGATAGTTTTTGTTTGTTTTTAATGCTAGAATATGAAGAAAGCACTGAAAGTGGGAAAATCCATTTTTTTTTTAATGGTTTGGTCTGGAGGAAAGGGCTGTGCCTGTGGCCTTTGCAGGCTCTCTGAGACCAGTGAGACCAATGGTTTGGTCTGGATGAAAGGGCTGTGCCTGTGGCCTTTGCAGGCTCTCTGAGACCAGTGAGACCAATGCAGTTAAGGTTCCTCTTGAACAGTTGTAAGTTGACGGATGCAAGAAAAACATGTGTTGGGAAGGAATTCCAGAGGGCTAACGTTCTGGGGAGGGAGGACTGAGTATAGTGGTGAGTCAGAACCTGGAGGCGGGATGGACACAATATAGGTGATGCAACATGAGTGAGTCAGGAGTGTCTGAGTGGAGATGGCTCATGCTAGCCAGCTCTGCAGAGCATAAGCCACTGTAGTAGTGGTAACAAAGGCAGAGAGAGAAGACAGCACATCTGTGGACCAAAATTTGTAGCACATTTGTGAGTGACTTCATGCCAATCAGCTGGATAGCTTTTTTGGGGGGATGCGGTCTAAGATGCATGTGTGTTTAACAGCAGCACCATCCCAGATGTGGGAGCAGTACTCCATTGTGGGCCTCACTTGAGCTTTGTAGAGGGTTATTAGTTGTTAAGGGCTGACGTATTTTCTGGCCCTGAAGAGGAAATCTAGTCTTTGTGATGCAGTTTGTGTAGATGATTACAAATGTAATTGAAACCTCAGCTAACCTTTCTTCGCTTAGCATAGGAACCATAATACATTTCCCTCCCTATATTAACTAAATAAGCTGTAATAGAATACAAATTGCAAGGGTCAACACTAAACTGCTTAAGAATCCATTCATTTGTGCAAACCAAACATATTAATGAAATGTTGTACTCTCACACACACTCATCTCAAGATGATTTTTAGGGCAAGTATAGCACATGAATCATAAAACTTCACAGAATTTACTGAAGCTAAATTCCAGTCTGAAATTCTTGAGGCTGCACAGCAATTTATCATCAGGTATTTCATAACATGAATTCCGTCTATAGTACAAAACATATTTCTTTTGCTCAACTTGATAAAAAGCAGCCACACCAATTCAACAAGAACACAATAATGTGATGCTTTAAATATTTACTGATGGGTAGAGTATTATATAACGTAATGTTTGGATCCAAGATAAAGAGTTCTATCAACAAAGATAACCACAGATCTAACAAACTGAACAAAATGCTGAAAAACAAAGAAAACAATCTGCATCAAACTTCAATGAACATAAACAGCTACATTGATAGACTAGTCTCCAATCTACGACTGCATGGTTAAGGCACCTAAACTACTGACTGCAAAGTCATTAATTCAAACTTTGCTAACTAACTACTTTAATGTCATGCTGTAACGGTAGAACATGTTATAGTGCTTGCCTCAGCCTTACTAGCTGTAAAATAAGAGCCACTCCTACTTCACAGTTGAGTTACTGAGTTGTACAAAAACTATCAAACAAGTGAAATGCAAGCATATTCTTGATTTTCGGAACCATCCAATACTTGCTAACAAAGAAAAACAGTGAGGAAATAGAAAAAAAACTAAAAATACCCTTTGTGTGTTCAACCAACAAAAGGACATTCATATATTATGTACACAATTCTACCATAGGTGTGTGTCAATGTGTTTGTATATTTTTCTCAGATCGTTTGAAAAGTCAATTCTTCAAGTTTCTCAATATTTTTCCTCGTAAACATGACTGCATTGTAGATCAGATTTGAGGTATACAGTGAAGCGCTTAACACCAAAAAATGGGTACCCAACAATAAAAACTGGAGCAATATGCACATGTTTAAATTTGTGATAACCATCGCACCATACAAGCAAGAAAATATATTTATATATAAAGTTTATTTTGGAAAGATGCCACAAAGCTGATGAACTACAGACAATAGTCATATATATCGGGTGAAACACTCCTAAGACGGAAAAAAGGACAAACATGCGGTCTGTCCTTTTTCCCATCTTTCAGGGGTGTTTCACCCGATATATATGACTATTGTTTGTAGTTCATGATCCTATATATATATATATAAAGAGCACAGATAAGATTTTTTTACTGCTTAGTCAGAAGGAAGGGCAGTGCTCATCACTCTTTTCAGAGCCTCCAAGACTGGAGGGAGGAAGGTATCCTCAAACCGGAGACCTGGCCCGAAAGCTTGCAACAAACTAAAAGCACCCAAGGGCCAGGTGATGGTATTAAACCAGGCAATGGATTAAGTCTACCACCCAAGTAGGCCACAGCGGGATTTGAACTCAGAACACAGAGTCGGAACAAATACCGCAAGGCATCCCGTTCAACACTAACAATTCTGCCAGTCCACCGCCCTAGACTATTACTTTATTTATCTACCTTCAAAGGATGAAAGGCAAAGCTGACTTCGGCGGGATTTGAACTCCAAGCACAATGAGCTAGAATGAATACCACAAGGCATTCTATCCAATGCTCTGACTGCCAATTCGCCACCAAGATTGAGGAGGAAGAGAAGAAATGATACTTCTGATGAAGTTAACTAATCAACTATTCAATTTTTTGTTGTTGTTATTGTTGTTGTTTTTTTGTTTTTTTTACTGATTTACATCCATTTTCCACTGATGGCACATGTGGTGCGATGGTTTTGGAAGTTTGGACTTTTCATGCTGCTACATCATTTTGGATGCATATCCCTATTTCTAACTCCACAACAGTGAAAGATGGTTTGTACTTGTGGTTAACCAAGTAGACTGAGGCAAGCACAGTAATGTGACACATCACTGTGCTTGCTTCATTATTTGCGTGCCAAATTATTTATCACAATATAATGACCGTAACACAGTTTCAAATAATGACTATGTCATAACAAGTCTAGTACTTCAACTTTCATAGCTACATTATTCAGCATAAAAACCTATAGTTAGTATTGAACCTTAGTTTATATTGAACCTGTGTGCTGTGACACCAAACACTGAGAGAAAGCGAGAAAGAAAGAGAGGGAGAGATATAAATAAAATTAAATTAAAAAAAAAGGGATCTAATCCAAATTTTCTTGTTAAATGAATAAGAAACATTTTCTGATGAAGATTCAATTTGAGTGTCAGTGATAACATTACAGTATAAAAGAGCCATGGTTAATGAGTTTTTCTACAAGAGTTCTTCACTTGTTTGCCAGTTAGAGATAATGATCAGGAGATGGGGCAGCAAGAGAGAGAAAAAATCTTTGTGAGGAAGCCAAGATTACAACTATAATTAACAACCCAGCATCAATGAGATAACAGCTACCATTCTTTTGATAGCTATTTTGGTAAGCGCTAAACATAGATGGTATTTGTTTTATCTAACCTCAGACTTTATATTTGGCAAACTGTGACATACAACAAGAAGTTAAGGTGTGGGGTGAATGAAAGGTATGGCTGATTTAATCAGCCAGAGAAAGAAAAAAAATGTATTTTTTAATGTTCTTCTAAAGCAATACGAAAGTGGATTTTGTTCTAAACTGTCAAATTAAGAAAAATATGTTAGTCAATAATGTGATAACTGGTGATAGTTTTTTTAATCTTTATTTTAAGGTATTCCTTCTCTTTTTCCTAACTTTTATGATAACATGAACTAGAGTTCTTAAAATGTGTATATTTGGATAAAATATTTATCAGGCCATGTGATATAAGCTAGATGATCTTACTAAGATTTTAATTATTTTCCTTCCATACCTAGCAGCAAAGGAATAGCTGCTAGTCTATCTGAGATTTGTTATCCCCAAAACACAGCAGAATCATATACTAGTGTCCTAGGATTAAATATATGAGAAGTACATCTTTCTTTGGATGAAATGCTTGTTTAATACAGGATTTACAATGCAGATGTTGCACTGACAAAATTTAAGAAGGAAGCTATCAAGCCAGCTAACTGCTACACACCAAATACCCAGTCAGTTCGACATTCTACACCCAAGTCTTCCCAACAGTAAATCCAGAAATAATTTATTTAATTCAAGAAGAATGAAAAGCTATATAAAATTTAGTTCAGATACAAGCCCCAAAATCATAGGCTTTAAATATGTCAAAAATCAATATGGATACTCTTATTCTTGTGCCCTTACAAATGCCAACTGCTTACACTAATCAAATTGGAATAAAATAGGTATCTTTTAGGTAGCTTGTGACTAGTCTATTAAATTCACTCATTTGTCTAGTTGAGACAATACGATCTCTTGACCTTAATGAGCAGGATAGGTGGTAGATTAAGGAAGAACATATCCAAAATATACTTACTCTATATGGTTTGTCCGAAGAGATATTTCTAAATCTCTAAGAACCTGGGTAGATGTTGCATCACCGAGCATTTTCCTTTTCTGTAATGGAAAAAAATGAAATAGTTTTAAAATAAAGTCCATGAATCAACTGAAGCTTTAAAAACTTTGGATAGTTTGGAGAAAGAAAATAGCAAAATAATAATTGTTTTTAATACAGGTACAAGGCCAGAAATTTAGGGGGAAAGGTAAGTCGATAAAAACAACCTAATACTTGACTGGTACTTTGTTTATCGACCCCGGCAGAATGAAAGGCAAAGTTGACCTCGGCAGGATTTGAAATCAGAATGTGAAGAGCCAAAACAAATACCGCAAGGCATTTTGTCCAACACTAATGATTCTGCCAATCCACTGCTCTCAAATAAAATAATAATAACAACAACAATAATAACAATAACAACAACAACAACAACGATTTCTTACATTAGCACAAACCCACAAATTTATAGGATAGGGATACAGTCAATTAAATCAACTCCCAATATATTACTGTATATATTTTATTGATATCAAAAAGACGAAAGGCAAAGTTGAGTGGCAGGATTTAAACTCAGAGCACAAAGGGACATAACTAAATATCACGATGCATTTTGTCTGGCACTCTACCATCCAACACAAACAAAAATTTCTTATGTAGGCAT
The DNA here is from genome assembly GCA_027124095.1 of Muusoctopus leioderma. Taxonomy (NCBI): domain Eukaryota; kingdom Metazoa; phylum Mollusca; class Cephalopoda; order Octopoda; family Octopodidae; genus Muusoctopus; species Muusoctopus leioderma. The sequence continues at coordinate 13,612,586 of JAOPJM010002323.1, read as the reverse complement.
GCATTAAGTTCTTTGCCCCAAAACAATACAATATCTCAGAACATGTCTTGTGAAACCAAACTGGTGTGTATCCCAGTTTACAATAGGTACACTGTATCCCTGCTGGTCATAAGAGGTGATTAAAAGGGTTAGCATCAGGAAGGACAGCCAGTCATAAAAAAACAGCCTCAAAAAGGACCCTGTGATGAGTAGGATTACAAATACATGGGGTATAGCCCAAAGTACCTTGTGGTGGCCCCAATCCCTCTCGTCAAAACTTAAAGTTGAGAACCCGGTTGAAGCAAGGGAGGACGGCCAAGTGCCTGATGTCCCTTATGGAGATTGGTATCAGAGGTTTGGGACATGGAAAGTAGGGACAATCACAAGGAGATTAAAGAAAGTGGTGGAGGCATTATCAGAAGAAAAGTGGACATACGTTGTATGCAGGAGTCAAGTTGGAAGGGAAGTGATGCAAGAGTGGCAAGGGGAAGACGGGGCAGAAGTACAAGTATATGTGGCAAGGGTGTCCATAAGGTGTGCATGGTGTTGGTGCCTTAATTCCTGCAGTTAGTAGACAGTGTGGTGAGTGTAACTAGAGAAAGTGAAAGGTTGATGATGGTGAGGATAGTGATTGGAAAGTTCTTGGTGAACGTAATCTCAAGATATGCTCCACAGGCTGGTCAGTGTATTGAAGAGAGGGATAAGTTTTGGTGTGTAATAGAAAAGCCAATGGAAAACATGAAAAGATGAGGAAGTTGTCATGGTATGAGGAAACTTGAATGGCCATATGGGAAAGAGTACAGTCAGTGTTTAGCTCATGGAAAGTTGCAGATATTGTGTGAGGAATGGAGAGGGTGAAAAGAATTTGGAGTTGGCTTGTTGATCTGTAATACCCAATTACTGAAAGTTTGTTACATACAAATCAGGAGAGCCGACGTCAACTGTTGACTACCTGATGGTAAGTAGGCAAGATCGGAGGAACCTTTGGGATACAAAAGTAATCCGGGGGGGGGGGGGTTACAAAGCACCATTTTGTTATTTGTGACTCGAGGGTGAAAGGCGGAAGAGCTTGACAGATGAAACACCAACCAAGGTTGAAGGTGTGGAGGTCGAAAGAGGTGACAGTGAGGGAGGCTTTCAAAGAGATGCTAAGTATGGTGAACTTGAAAGTAGCTGGAAGTCACTGAAAGATAATTTGTTAGAAACTATTGGTGATGTGTGTGGATGGACAAGCGGACCACCAAGACACCTAGAAACATGGTAGTGCGGTGATGAGAAGAGGAAGTGGTTCAGAGAATGGCAGAGGGTTAGGGGTATGGTAGCAGTAGAGACTGTGCATGGCAGCCAAGAAGGCTGCAAAGAAAGAGGTAGCAAAGGTACAGAAAGCACATAGGAAAATGTTTGGAGGATGTATGGATTCAGAGAAGGGTCAGAAAGATGTATTTAAGATTGCAAAGCAGTTTGTGAAAGAGAGATGTGATGTGACATAGGTGAGCTGCTTGAAGGATGAAGTGGGACAATTTGTTGTGGACCCACATGGAATTAAGAGACGGCAGAGAATAGATATATGGAAAATGGAGAATAAATAGGATCACAACATAGAGAGCGAGTAATCCAGTTCTAGGACTGGCAGAGGAGATAACTGAGAAAGAAGTTGGGGAAGTGAGAAGAGTAATGAAGAGTGAAAAAGTAGGAGGGCCAACAGGAGTTGTGGGAGATGTTAAAGGCAGTGGGAAGTTAGGGTGTGAAAAAAATGACAGATATCTGTAGGTTGGTGGTGAAAGAAGACCGCATTCCAGTGGATTGGGAGTGGAGTACAGGAGAAAACTTTCAATAGGGTTCCATGTGAAGTGGCAACATGGGCATTGAGAGAGTTAAGAATGGAGGAATGGTTGGTTAGTAGTGATGACGTTGTATGAGAGAGCATGCAGTCGTAAGGACAAAGAGGAGGTACAGTGATGAGTTTGAAGTGAAGGTTGGAGTGCATCAGGGGTCAGTACTAAGCCCACTACCATTTGTAGTTATGATGGAGGTGCTGGCTTGAAACATAAAGGAGGGTTTAGCATGGGAGTTGCTATATGCAGATGATCTAGTGTTAACAGCAGAAAGTATGGATGGATTGAAAGAGAAGATAAGTGAAAGGAATAGAACATAGGAGCCAGGCTTTACTTTTGAGTGCTTCTCATAAATCCTGATTATTTTTACTATTTTGAGAACTCAACCCAAGAACTACAAAAAATAATATTATTGATTAAGCATTAGAATACAAAACCTTTTGATAAAAAAAAACATAGGTGAAGGAAAATACAGAAACATTAATGGTTTCTCTAACATTAGACAGAAAGCTGAAGATCTTTAAAGAAGGTAAAATTCAGAGGTTGTGGCATACATCTCTTTCAAAAGATTTTAGAAATCGAAGTGAAATGAAAGCAGCTCTAAGTAGGAATTGAAACTAGGTTGCAAACTCAGTTGGCTAATAACTTGACATCGCACTAAAGTGGTTGCTACAAACATAATGATAATGATTTCTTACAAAAACACAATGCTATTGTTTTTGTAGAAGAAGGATATAGTTGACAGAATCCAATCTATAATATGATATACTGGTACTTCTATCATTGATTTGAACTTACTGATTTTTTTTTTTCATTATTAAGCTGGTGTTTGGAACATAATTTGACCCAAAGTTCTTGTATAAAATTATGTTAGGTTTTAATTTAGATGGGAACACTTTAAAATGGGTGGTTTTGTAGCATAGAACCAGATGTCGTCTTAGGCAGTTTTGTATTGAAATGGTTAAACTGATATACACTTAAGAAACACCTGCCCAACAAATGTGCATGTGCACACACACACACAGACACACACACTAATTCTCAAAGAGCACATGAATCACCATTCACTCATTCTATGCATAAAAAATAAACTAAATAAAACATAATATAGTAGTGATCTTTTAATAGTTTTGAAGTGTCATCCCTTTCCTGCTACAAAACATTGCCAGCTGAAAATAAGGAGGGAGAGGAAGAGTGAATATATGAGAGGGAACTTTAACTGGGATTCATTGCCAGAAATGATAATGAAAATATTGATTTCTTTTCACTAGGTTCATTGGTCTGTTTTAACAAGAAAGCCCTTGCAGAGCTCAAGTCTTTACAGACAACAGGTATGTGTTGCATTAATCCCAAGGCGATGAAGAAAACAAATTTAAATTGACGGAGGCATGATCCCAGTTCCGCTGTACCAACTGCTCTAACAATTTCTCACAGACATAATAAACTATACACACTTTGATCTTTTGAGCGAGAGAGAGAGAGCGAGAGAGATTTTCATACTAGTAACAAACAAATAATGCAGTTAGTACCTTATATGACCTATAATGGAGCCACTTCCAGATGTTAGATGAAGACCTATACATTTAATAAGCTAACATACTCTGCAATTTTGTTGTAGTCGTTGTTTTATTAAATTATCGAGAATTTTCTGCCAATTTTCACAATATAATTAACAGATACTATGCAAACCATAGATTCTTGTTTTTATACATTCAAATAATTAATTACAACTAGTTGACACTGCTGCTGTCAGTAGTTCTTTTCAGGATAGTTGTTTGGAAAAACTTACCAGAATAATAATTTAGCTGTTGTAACAACAAATCACAGCTTTGTTGTTTTAGAACAGGATTTGCTGTTACAACACTACATTATTGTGACAGTGTGTTGTAGCAGGCAACTAATGAAAAGACACCTCTTCAATCATTGTATTAGAACAACTGGTCGGCAAAATTAAACAACTTTTTTTTCTTCTTTTTTTTTATGAGACTGTGCCAAATCTTAATTCATTCAGAAGTGCTGATAGTAATAAGTTTCATTAGATTTATATATTTTACCATCATTATTTTAAAATCCACATTGAGGGGGAACAGTCCTAGCATGAGTTGTATCATGTATCTTAATCCTGCATCATCTTGACTGTGAAATATAATATTTTCAAATCTGACCTCACCGCTTCTTCTTGGCTCTATCTCTACCACAAATACTTTCCAAAATAGATTTGTGAAGCTTCTCACACTAAGCTGGTATCAATCAACCCTTTACATTACAAGTCCATATCAGCAGAGTTGTCTACTCTGCACACATTGACCAACACTTCTGATACCCAGCTGTTTTCACAACTCACATATTTCCTTATAATTGAACTATTTATACTATTTCAGAAATAAAATAAGCATATTTCAATCATACTCATATTACTCCTAGTTATCATGAATTTTTACATAATTTCAAACAAATTGCATGTATACCCTGAAAGAAAAATTGTAAATGACATCAGTCATCTATAAATAATTAAGAAAGTACACAAGAAGTTTTAATCAAAACACAAATTATGACTAACAAAACTAACACAGACTAACACAGACTAACAAGTCATGGAGGCATAAATAAGTCTTGAGTATCCTTGCTGATGTACTAAAACAACAAAGCAGCAGCATCAGTGCAATGAAAATCAACACCAAGTGGCACCCCGTTGTTATCACAAACAGGGTGAAAAAGGACAACGCAGGAGCATAGACAAAGGAAAGCTGATACCCAGACTTCTGCATGGTGCTAATGATTGGAAGGTGCAGGTGGATTGTAGGAAGCACTCATGTTTCCAAAACATATTGCAATAATGAAGTAATGACCTAACCTTATAGCATCGTCTGAGATGTCAAAAAAAATCCTGATTGTTAAGATGACAGTGCCCTGGAAAGGCAATATAGAGTAGGCACATGAATGGATGGGTCTAAAATAAGAAGGACTTAAGGAATAATGTAAGGCATGAGGATGGCAGTGTATGGTGCTTCCAGTAGAGGTGGGATGTTGTGGGTTTGTAGCTAGATCCACTATATCCTACCTGGCTGGCACTGGACTTAGGAAGAATAGCAGAGCAGTGATTCGTGAACTGGAAACAGAAGTAGAAAATGCTTCATTATAGATATGGTAAAGTCATGTGAGAGAAATACCAAAGCTGAGAGCAAAGAACAAATCCTCAGCAAGTAGTAAAACACAAAATAGTTGCTACATGGTTGGAGTAGTTACAGCTGCATCCGGGTTGGTGTGGAAGCTGTATGGATAACAGAGGGAAAAAGCATGATACAGTGTGGGCCAAAATAACCCAAACATTCCCAGGTAGCATCAATGCTGCTCAGCACCACTGGAGGGAGTGGTACTGTCAGTAGGTGACAAAATCATTGTGATCTCCAGTCAACAGTTGATGAAGGGAGTGCCTCACAGTGCAAACTGTATGTAAACTAGAAAACCACATACATAGAAAGAAGTCTCTTCATATTATATTGATAACTGACCCTACAAAATCAATTACTTTTATGTCTGAAAATATCTCTGTAAACATTTAAAAAGGTTCATGCAATGAAACCATTGTAGACACAATTTTTTCATCAAATAGTTGAATTCTATTTCCATGAATAACAGGTAGTAAGTTTAAAACAAAGCCAGTGATGTTCTTCAGTAACACAAAGTGCAATCTAAAAATTTCTAAACTTAGATAATCATATAACCCTAAATATAATAATAGTAATAATATAAATTATACACTTAAAGAATTACAACTAGTTAATACTTCTGCTGTCAGTAGTTTCTGTCAATAATAATGATAATAATGATTTCTTAGGACAACAAGGAAAGGAAGTACCTCCTAATCAAAGTATCGGTCCCAACACACAATAATGCATCTCTCAAAGAGATGGAGAAATTATCCAAATATAAAGATATGGAAATAGAGATAACCAGAATGTGGGGATCGAAACAGAAGCAATCCCTATAATAATAGGTGCTTTGGCAATGATTTAAAAAAACATGCAGACAAATACATAACCAACACCCCAGGACTTATATGTACAACACATAAAATAGTACTATTAGCCACTGCACTAATATTATGTACAGTACTTTCAATACAATAGAAAACAGAAAACCAAAATACAGAATGTACCAAAGGCACAGAGAGATGCACTCGGTTGTGTACTGAAAGCACGCAATAAAATAAAGACTATAAAAAAATAGCAATAGGAATTTCTAACAATACCACAAAGCAACAAATTCTGAAGGCAGGAACAGTCAATCATATAGACCCCACCCCCAATACTTGATTGCTACTTATTTTATCAATCTCACAAACATGAAAGGCAAACGGCAACGTTAACCGTGTCAGGATTTGAACTCAGAACATACAGGGATGGAATTAAATACTGCATGGCAATAAAAATGTACCACCAGACTTCTTAATTTTATAAAGATTCCTTTCATGTTTGTCATAGATGCCTAAGAGTACCAGGCAAAGAATCATCAATTAATATCCTGTCATTGGTACTACATTGTGTCATAGCTAAAACACTTAACTTTCAACAACTGAGTCCACATATTCATAACTAATTAGTGCAGAGGATGTAATTCACCACAGTAAGCAATGATGCAGAGTTCAATTCTTCATGCAGGAACAGATAGCTAAATTACACCATTGTTCTATCCAGCAAAAACCACCAGCCTTATGACTTCTTGTGATTTGGAAAATATTAGTTTTAACATACCACACAGCCAGCACACTGACTTCAGTGGCCAACTAGTGATGTTAATAAGAATTATCGGTATACAAAAAACATGTCACCATATAGTTAGAGCAAGTAGATATTGGGCTTTCTTCTGACAAAATCCTTGCCTCATACCAATTCTTAGACACCAGATGTTCCAAACTGTAATGCCATTTAAACAGATGATGCATATTAAACTAATTCTTATATATATATACATGTGTGTGTACAAACGAAAGAAAAACGCACTCAACACATATTGTGGGAGTTAAATATACGTGTATTAACAGTGTGACTTAGTCCCGCATTACTTCAAGTTTTATAAACGCAAAGATGTACATCTATCTCCTCAGATGCATTGTGGCAAGGTAATGGAAATATTTTAAATTCGCCATATATATATATATATATATATATATATATATCATTATCACCATCATCATGGTTTTACGTCCGCTTTCCATGCTGGCATGGGTTGGACTGGTGATTTTGGCCCGTGTCGCTTCCTTATTGGAGTCACCACTCTCCCAGACGGGTCAGCGGCCCACGTCTTGCTCGTGTTTCATTTGGCATGGTTTCT
>JAOPJM010002323.1:13574725-13590601 GCA_027124095.1 Muusoctopus leioderma | reverse complement strand
GTTGCTGATGGGTATGTGTTCCAGGTGTCGTGGTGAGGTGCCTGCTGACAGACTGTTGAATCTGAAGGCTTAGGTCCGCCTTCATATTTTCCAGGTATGTCAGTAAAAAAGAGTTGTCTCTGTGGTTGTTGTTCTTCTGTGCAAACATTTTGTTGTGTGTGTTCGTTTTGTTTGGTGGGAAAGCTTTGTTTGTGTGTGTGTGTGTGTGTGTGCGTGCGTGCGTGTTATTTATTAGCTGTGAAGCTGCAGGAGTGACTCAATGTCTGAGGGATACGTGCCAAAGCCTAAGTGCTTTGGCACGCAACACTAAGCTCTTGAGTCACTCCTGTAGCTTCACAGCTAATTAATAATATATATATACTCTGCTTTGTATTCGGTTCTATTTCTCCTGTTTGTAAAACCAAACTTACATATATGTATATATATATATATATATATATTGTTATTATTTAGCTCTACGAGGAATTCATCGTTTCATTCTAAATAGAAATTTTCAAGAGCTATTATTAGAAGCCGTATGTGTGTATCTTAGTAGGTGATGCGAAAATGTTGACATAAGCAACGATAGTTAACATTCAATTGGTAGTTTTAAAAACAATCAAATATACTTTTGAGAGTGGGTAAAACATACTTGTATAAGGAGATATATTAGATGTGGAATATTACAAGGTTAGCTTAGTATAATTATATAGATCTAAGGTTAGCTTAGTATAATTATATAGATTTAAGTGGGATAATCGTTAATGTTTATAGATAACAATCTGTAAATACGGTCGCAGGGTCCAATAACTTAAAGATTATGATAAGGTGACATACTTATAGATTATAGAGAAGAACGGGTTCAGATCGTGTTCAGAGCCCCTAATAATGAGAAGTAATCATGATAAGAGTTATCGTAAGAGTTACAGTGAGTATCATAGTTGTGTCGAGGGGTATGGTATAGAATAGCAGTATATTGTTCATATTAATATTATTATTAAGGTACTCGCCGAGGTCAACTTTGCCTTTCATCCTTCCGGGGTCGATAAAATAAAGTACCAGTTAAGTACTAGGGATTGTTGGCCTTGTGCCTAAATTAGAAACAATTATGATAATCACTAATACTGGTAAGATAGTGAGGGTCTGTCCTGCCATGTATTGGTAAGGGAATATAAACAAAAGGGGTGTAGTTGGTGTACCAAAAGAGGAGACTAACATTTCAGATAGGGATCTCTGTTAGAGAATTATTTATAGTAATCTCTGTTAGAGAATTATTTATAGTAAAGTAGAGGTGACATAACTCACTGAACAACAACAGCTGCTTTAAATCTTTAAACCATTGATGAGCTGTTTCCCACCTCTATCTCCTCTCTATAATTGCTCTACATCCTCCTAAAAATATATTTATCACATCTACCTCCCTTCATCCTAACAGACAACACTTTTTACAATCTTTCCTCTCTAGACCAACATCCTACTGGAATCCCATCACTCCCTTTATCTTCACAACAAATATTAAACTAATGGCCACTAAGGGTTCAACCCTTTCTCATTAGGAACATTTTAACATGCATTTTTCCATGGGTTGAATCGGTTTGCAATACAGCATCCATTTGTCCCAAGCTTGTATTCTTATTTTCAGTCTGTCCTACCTACTTACTCATAAAGCTTCCTTAGCCTACTTTTACCACAAGTAACTTCCAACGTAAACCCACAACACTTTTCTGCTCAACATATCTTTTCGATAATATCTGCATACAAAAGCAAGCATCTCTCCTGCATACATCAGCTAATGCCTTTGATGCCCACTCACTTGCACTCAGCTTTTCTCATATGTTAATACAGAGCCAAACACACACAAAATCTGATATCATAGGAAGTACATGAAGATCAGGTAAATAGCAAAACTTGTAATGGATAACATCTATTAAATGACTTAACCAAATCTGTTGATGAGGACCATGATAAAATAGCTATGGCTTATAGCAGATAGAGAATGTCCAATATTCATTGAGATAAAAAGATATTTTATCTCAATACAAAGAGACAAAGTTTGATGCCGGCATCACAGAAGTGCTGTGACATGCAGCAACAAGATTGAAGAAAACTGCAATATTTTATTACTTTTTCCAGATAATCACTGATTGTGAATTTTCTCCATTGACTTTCTCTCATTCAAGGGTTTTATAAGAGCAGTGGTATTTCATGACAAAATTCCATTTCTGTCTGACTCCCAAAAAGGAGAAAAACATGGTTTGTTTCATACCAATGTGGAAGCCTCTATGTGGTCATTTGACATGCTAGAAATAGCAACCAAATCTCCATCAAATCACATCCTACACCATAAAAAATACATTGGATTATGTAGTCCTATATACACTAAGGCTAAATAAAGATGGGGTGGTAACGACTAGAATAACTTTGATCATAAGTTTGCTTGATCAGAGTTAAGAGAGCATTGAAAGTCTAAATAAAGTTACAGATTACACTATCTGGGCAAGATTTTAACCAAAAGCTCTGAGCTTAGTATTGGTATTAACCTCAGTGTGAAGTGGACTATTCTAAACAATGTTTTGTAAATATATATAATTTGCACAAATACATATAATTTGTTCAATAGCAAACACACTGGAAACACAAAATAATTTAAGCTGAGTTTTGAAACTACTTTGAAAATAATTTCAAAGTTTCCTGTCCAACCCATGCCAGCATGGAAAGCGGACGTAAAACGATGATGATGATGATGAGGAATTTAGGCTGAATTTTGAAAGTAATTCTTGGTAGCATTTTTGTGTTGAAAAGCATTACAACAATAGGGAATTAGTATACTAGTAACATAAATTATAAAAAGTTTACCAGTATCATCTAAATATGTGTATATTTATTTGCACTACACAATTTTCAGTCATTTGTTCTCAGCAAAAAATTATGGTTGTTTTCCACTCCCACCATTTAAAACATCCACCCTCTTTACCATGTCAGTGAAATTGCTTCCTGTTACAGTTAGGCTGTAAAAGTTAATGTATTCCACCAACCCTCAAATCTACTCTCTCATAATCTATCATAAGACATAAAATACATAAAGCACAAAAGAAATCTATCTCTTCATTGACAGAGAGGGTACTTCAGCATAGGCCATGAATTCATTCTTCATGCACTGAACCATTAGTGATAAAGAAAAGCTCAAAAGATATTAGCAGATTCAGAGAAATGGTCATGTAAAAGTACCTACACTCCTCTCAAAATATATTAATAATTTCACCCACATACAACACACACATGTGAATGTGTGTGTTCAATTAGTGGGGAAAGAGGGAAAAAGTGACAGATTCTACTCTCAATGAAGAATTTTTTACACTGATAAGTACTATAAACAGCTATCACCCACCAATACTGGGAGGAACAATGATGCTGAGTGTGTTAGTGAATTAAGGAGACTAGTTTATTAGCTAAAACAAAAACTAAAAGTATATATAAATGTGCTTAACACAATTTTAAAGCAGAAATTCAATATACAGTTGGAAAATTATTTTAAAAGTAAATAAATTAATGAATAAACAGAGAAATAGCGAAGTTGAATGTTTTTGTTTTTTTTAATAACACAAGAGTGTCTTTTTAAGTGGTCAATTTGCTTTTGAAGAAAGAATTTATTGAATATTAAGTGAGCTTATCTATTTTTTTTTCCTTCCTTTTCTTACTTGTTTAATGTTTTCACACCGGTTTTTATATGCCAATAAAGATGTGAACTACATGTAGCCCACAGGCCACATGTAGATCACTTGTGCTCTGTCTGGCCCATGATGAATTTGGAAATACATTTGCTGAGAAAATTAAGACAACTTATCAGATTGACAAGGAAAATTGTGAAAGACATTTTATACAGAGCAGAACACATAGATTCTACTTTTTAGTGGTTTCTATTAATGAATTATAATTAAAAATATATACACTACATGCTAATATGCAATATTATAATATATAACAGTAAATTTATATGAGAAATTACTGTAGCCAAAGCATATTATTTTCTATATTTTTAGTCTGATGATCAGGGGACAGTGACCACATGCTTTGTTTGAAGCAATAGCAAATAGGTCAATGTGACACAGTAAGAACACAGTCTACAATATTTGGAGAAAATCACCCACCCCTACAAACTGGATGGCTCTTACCCAGCACTCCAACTTCTGCAAAACCATCATCCAAACTGCAAAGTTTGTCTCCAAGTATTGCACAGCTGGCAAGCTCTCCAACCTCCCAAACTGCAGCCAATGCTTTCAGTCCCTTGCCAAAAGGATCTCTACCAACTTTGTGGAATCCCCTTTTCCTCCACTTTTCAACTATGACGGTTCTGTAAGCAGTACTCTTATGGAGAAAACCTCTACATTTGCTGCTCGCTTTGCATCCAACACCACAACTCAACTAGATAAATCTCCCTCAAAACTATACCTTTCCACCCCACCAGGCTCACCAGTACTGATGTAGCTATCTCTCCCTCTGACCCATGCTATCAACTCTGGTGTACGACAGGGTTTGGGTTTTGTTCCCCACACTCTACTTCCTAATACATCAACAACCTACTTGCCATCACCTCCAACAACACTCACTCCTACACAGATGATACCACCATTCATTCCTCTTTAACTTTCCATACCTAAATGTTATCCACATGCAGCCTAGACACCCACACCAAATCTGTACTCACTCAAGAACAGAGACATCAAAATCATCCACCAATGGGGACATGCCAATCTTGTTTCTTTCAACAGCAAAAAGACACAACCACTGCATGTATCAAGAAAACATTATCACACCTTCCCCTCCCCACTAAACATGAACAGCATGCAACTAGAACCCGCACGATCGCTTCAAATGCTAACCCGCATGACCGCTTCAAATGCTAACCCTCACCATTACTGAGGATCTGTCCTGGTTAATGCTCATCTTCAACATAAAGACTAGCCTTCCTCTTCAGAGCCACAAAATACTTCGGCCCCCTCCAACAACTACTAACCATCTACAAAGCCCAAGTGAAACCCACAATGGAGTACTGCCCCCACATCTGGAACAGTGTTACTGCTGCACACACAGACATCCTAGACTGCATCCAAAGAAAGGCCACTTGACTAATTGGCATGAAGTCGCTCACACTTGCGCTGCAACCTCTGGCCCACAGACATGCTGTCTCCTCCATCTGTCTTTTCTACCACTACTACAGTGGCCTCTGCTTCTCGGAGCTGGTTAGTCTTGTGCCACCTCCACACAGGTACACCTGGCTCACTCCATTACCTATATTATGTCCACCCCACCACACCTTGGCCTTACATTAACCACTACACCCAGTCCTTCCTCCCCAGAACATTGCACCTCTAGAATTCCCTCCCTGCACATGCTTTTCCTGCAGTTAACTTGCAACTGTTCAGGAGGAGCTTTATCAGCATCAATATCACTGGTCAAAGAATGCCTGCAAAAGCCATGGGCACATCTCTTTCCTCCAGACAAAAGCAATTAAAAAAAAGTGAGTGGTTGCCATGCCCAAACCCAGATGTATACCTGAGTTTGATGGTACAGTCTGACCCAATCCAAGAGATGGGAAGAGGCTGGAGTCCACAAGCAGGTCATTTTGCTAGAAGATTCTTACACTAGACAGTTTTACTTACATTGGGAGCAACAACACTGAAACTACTGATTTGTGATATAGATTCTTTATATTAAAACCAGCAAAAATCTGTCAGGTGGAATATTTCTGAAGATAACACTGACGATATTAACTCTTAACATCCTGTAGGACACGGTTCCACACAACACCACATCATCAAATTAATACGTATCATTCAACTATATATGTGGTGAAAGGGAAATACTTTTGTGTGAAAACACCTCAAGCACCTGTGCTTCTTATCTGCTAATTTCATAATAAATACGTTGCCAAAAAACACCATTTTTAGGTATTTTCTGCTCAATAATTATAGGATTTAAAATTTTTTTAACAGGATGTTAAGAGTTAATGGCAAAATATTTCAGTGAAACTTCAAGTTTTTGTTAGGCAGTTTCAATCAATTTTACTTCAGCAGCATTTACAGTTGTAGGAGCAGGCAGATGGCTGATTCAACAGGGTACTGGATAACAAGCCAAAAGGTAGAGTTCATATCCTATTACCAGTACTGCATTGTGTGACACCTAGTTCTCAATGGCAGAGTCCTCCAAGCCTTAAACAGGTATCATAGGATAGTATAATTCACTGTTGTAAGCAACAGTACTATGGAATTATTGAGTGTGTTGTTAGCTCGCAGTACCAAGTTCAACTCATACAGCAGGAAAAGCTACAGGAATCCTATCCAGAGGGTGTTTAATGTTTTATCCACTTAACACTACATAAATCCAGAGATAAGTACCAGTACTTAACATCCTTGTGATTTTGAAAATGATTAGCTTTTAGCTTTAGTGATAGCCAACCTGTTTTATTGTGGACATGTTCAAACCATATGGCTTCTCATTTTAACAATGAAAGGGATGTGGCTGTTGCATTCAACAGGTCAAGCAACTATACAAAAGTCCCTTCATTAGGTGGTTGTGGTGGTAGTGGTGGTGGTGTAACAATGCAAAGAAAGCATTGTTTGTGATGATGATGGTGTGACTATGCAAAAGAAATATTTGTTGGTGGTGATGTGACAAAGCAGATCTATGATCAGAAGTGTTCCAGCTATGACCATCCCCTCTATGTTTTCAAGCATAGTGTATCTAGGACTACATTATCCAATGTGTTCATCTCTTTTTTGAGACAGTAGGATGTGATTTGAGGTAGACTTGGCTGCTATTTCTAGCAGGCCAAGCAAACTTGATAGCTCGTGGAACGAAAAGTAATGGTGGTAGAGTGACAACTGAATGGAAGTGTCCTTTGTGATAGTGGTGGTGGTGTGACAACTGGAAAGAAATGTTTGTGGTGGTGGGGTAGTAACTGGCTTGAATATTGGAGTTTTGATCGGTTTTCACCAAGAGGATTAATAAAATGCTGAAGTAGACAAAAACATGAAACTTCCTAATTGAACATATGGCAGCTTAAGCAAGTCACATTTAGTGTACAAAAATATAGGAAGTATACAATCTTGTAATTATAAGGGATAATGGAAAAGCAGTGGATGGCAGAATCTGTACAGCATCAGACAACACGCCTACCTAGTCGTATTTAGTTATGTCTATTTATGTTCTGAGTTCAAATCATGCAAAAGTCAATTTTGGTTTTCATCAATTCTGGGAAGGATGGTGATAGGCGTAAATGGAGTTACAATAAAATAAGTATTAGTCAAAACACTGAGCTCAATTTAAACTGATGCTTCCCACATAATCTGTGGCACTGTGCCACAGAAATCATTGGAGGTAGTGGGGTAATAAGAAAATTATAAAGTAAAGGGCCAATCATATGATTAGGATTGGTTACAGTGCTGAAGGACACTGAAGGAGAATTAATTGAACAATTAGTTGTCAGGAAGGCAGGGTTTCAAGTTATTAGCAGGAAGTTAAAAAAAAAAAAAGATAAAAAGAATAATTATAATCTCTTGAATGTGACGTGTTCATATTTTATCCAATTTTCAAGTTTTTATATCAATAAATGAGATAAAAGATTAAAAAAAACAAAGAAAGAACAATTAAGATCATACAGAACTAACATATTATCAAGTGCATGACATCATAACAAATTGAGAACTTAACACTTAAATGAGAGAACGACAGGAAAAATATCACCACTACCACTGTCATCAACAGCTTAAGGACTCATTTTTTTCCTTCTGTGAGAGAGGGAAATAGAAAGGGGGAGAAATGGGTAACAGATAAGGAGAGAAAATAAGAGAGAAAATCGAATGTAGACAGAGAGAGAGTGAGAGAAAAAGAGAGGAGGGAATAGATAGAGAGAACTGATACAATCCTACTATATAACAGGAGCTTATTTATTGATCCCAATGATGTGAAGGGCTATGGTGAGCTTCTGGAGTCTTGAACTGCTAATGTAAAGCATTTAGGCTGGCTCCCTAACATCATCACTATCCATACCACTATAGCAAATAAAATTCATAACACTGAAGCAGATAATCAAGTTGGCACAAAGTTAAGATCATTGGAATTGATAATTTTTGGTAACAAGTCTGAAGCCTAGAGTTCTTTAGTTCAAGTCTAGACAAAGTAAACTCAACACTGGGGATCAAATTGATTCGATGTTTGGCACACAGACTGGGTAATTGTCAATGTTAAGTTTCAATCCTAAGTAACCTAATATAACAAAAGCTAGCAGTATCTCCTGTGCAGGATGTATGTCTTGAATACAATGTAAACTGAGATAAGCTTGAAGCCTACATGACAGCTAAGCTGATAAAATAAATAGGATGGTTATAGTATAAATGGAACAACAACGTGGCAGAAGGAAATGTCTTGCATATATTCAATTATGTCCTGGAGATCAACTTTACCCTTCAGGAGAAGAGAGGGTAAAATAAGTACCAGTCAAGTACTCAGATGAATCTGTCTTACCGAAAAATTGTGGCCTTGATTTTTTTACATTAGTACATATTGTTGTTTTTGTTGTTCAGCCCCAGGTCAGCCCTGATCCAGCAGACCTATGATTAAAGGTGCTTCAGACAGTATTTAAGATCACATTATCCAATTAGTTTTTTAAGACAGTAGAGGGAGATTTGGCTGCTATTTCTAGCAAGTTGAGTAACCATGAAAAGGCTTCCTCAATGTAATGCTTCCTCATGGAGAGCTAGACTAAATTCTTTCAGAATTTAGCTTTCCTATATTCAGTAATATACTGAAGACAATTCAATCACCCCTACCTCCTCTCCATGCCAAAAAAAAAAAGAAAGAAAATCTTATACTTAGTCAAAAGAAATCACTTATTATTTTTCTAATCCATTCCATCTAAAAACAAGATGAATCTAGAACCAAGGCTGGGTGTCAATTTAAGATAACATAGAATGCCCCCAGAAAGATGTTGCTATAAAATTTCCCCAATACCTCACTTTTGTAAAACTGAATACTGGAACAAAGTTAACATCTGACATCGAACTTGTTGTGCCATCATCTAACCTACATTGCCAACTCATTATTTAATCTTGTTTTCTTTAATAAAAATTATTATTTTTCAAGTTGAGAAATTGAACAGAACTTACTCTACAAACATGGAGCCTAATTACATCTACATTAATAAAACATTAGCAAGAGCTGGATCCCTGCAGTTACACAATATTGAACCAGCTTAGGGCTTAGCTGAGTTGATTATGTAAGAAACCAGGAGCTATAAACAACTTTACTTGATAAAAAAAAAAGTTACAATAATTATAAGGTTAAAACAGCAGGCGGTCTGACTACTAAAGTTCTAACTATCTTTATATCTATTGTCATCATCATCATCATCATCATCATCATCAGCGGTGGCGGCATCATCATTATCATTATTATTATCATTATACATGTCCTCATAATTCCTATGCAAATATACGAATCTGCAAAACTGTCAAACACAGTGTAGCATAGATTATCTGTAAAATAATTAATAAAAAGAAGAAAAAAATACTAACGCTTTACAATAGGGTGTACATTACAGCTCTGTAAGCCTACTTTCAACCCAAGTTTCTAATTCTATACTATATTTGGTTACCAACACTAGCTCCTCTAGTTTAGTTACGTTTGCTAAGTCAACCAACTTTATAACTGAAGGCATAGGTCTAACTTCATTCTACATTCCTCTTAAACATCATGCAATAAAAGAAGCAAGCATATTGCTTTTAGCTGCACAGATGATATTAAGATGCAGATTCAATAACCAGCATCCACAGACTCTGCCTTCTGAGAGACTTTAAAAAATTTGTCAGGAAGAAAAAAAAAGAAAAAAAACATGCCAGTAAATTGCTTATTTCTACTTCTGAAAAACATTCTGTAGCATAATGAGAAGCGCAGCTTTCAGAACATCAGCACAGAAAGAACAGATATGACGAGAGGTGTGGTTGTAGCATGAAATTTGAAGCTTTTCACCATGACAAGATAATAAAAATGCTAACAATAGGATAGAAGAAGGACAGACAAGTTGATGAAAAATGATATATAGATGTTCCAAAATTATTCTTCAAAATAGACTTTAACACTAATGCATGAAGTATATGTATTAAGTTTTAGGGAGGTGTGTCTAAGTACTGCTCATAGTCTTTTTAGGCCATCCATGATTGTTCAATCTGATATGACTGGATAAGGTCAGTGCAGTTGATGTGTAACTAGTATTGCAGAGTAGTTAGTAATTGAAGGGAACAAACATATTGACACGTAGAGAGTCTTAAACAGTTGATGTCTTGAGTAGAAAGAATTGAGAAAAGTGTTTAATTTAGGGTTTCATAGATGAGAGACACAGTGAAAATGGTTGCAGGAAGGTACATCACATGGGTTGAAGTTAACACATCCAGAAGAGCAGAATCTGTTGTAGTGGTTACAGAAGAACTAAAGAGAAGGAACAGGTTGATTGTGTACCTATAGCTAGGAGGTGTTGGTGATTATGGGCTTGTTTATCAGTGAACAGTTGTTTCTGATGCAATTTCAAGTGTATAGATTTGCGAGACATACACTGTTCCAGATGTATGGGTGATATTCCAATATAGAGTGGTATAGTGGTGGACGTCATAGCAGAGGTAGTAAGCCCTCAGCATATCAAGTCTGAAACCCAGGTTTGATTCCGTTACTCCACTAATGCTCTTGGGGAAGGTATGAATTTCACAGCTCTTATATGCTCACTCCATGAAGTCATTAAAGCTGATCACTCTTTAATGGATATCTCTAATCACAAAACGTTAAGCAACTATTTATTTAGGGTTATATAATGTCCACATTATGTTTTTCTCTGACAACTATAAGTCGATTCCTTTTAAATAGAAATAGAGTAAACAGGTTTAGGTAAGTTGATATAGAGTTAGCAACTTTATAGGGTCAGAGGTCATAGTATAACTGCGAACAGAAACAGGAGAATATAAATCAGATACACATTAGATAGATTGCCTATTTCATTTACAATGGAGACTAACCCAATCATTAAGAATTAATTAGATTGGGTGGCCACCATGTAATTTATTTTCTACGGGAACATGAACATAAGTTTTAACAAAACAGTTAAAAGATAACTATGTAATATTTGAAGTACGGTCCACTAGTGACACAGATATTCACACTCCATTGAGCTGAGCTATCAATGAATGAAACATTCATGAGATGAAACAGGCAAGTTAAAAACTAGACAACAGTAGAGCATGAAACTCAGTGGGTATAATAGATCTAATCTAGTTAATGTCATTAATAGGGATTAAAGCTTCCGTATATTTCTGAAAATGTCTAGCTAAATGCCATCTATGATACATAATTGGCATTTGTATTATATAAATATTAAACAAGCTCAAATAAAAAAAGAAAACAAAGAGAGAAAAATAAAAAAATAAAGGTGATGAAAATTTAGACAATGTATAATTTTTTTTCCCATATGGATTTCATGTGAAATAATTCCTTTACAAATTCGATCCTTCAACTTAGCTTATACAAAGGTGACAACAAAAATAGGATTTCATTAGCAGACTGTACCATCTGACACACACACTGTTGTTAATTAAGTGCAGAGCTATCACAAGTTTGGTAGGTTCTCAAAAGATATACAAGCTGGTATTTTGGAGCTTTTAGTTATCATCTGGTTAGAAAAGAAGAATTTTAAAAGCTACCATATCTAGACTGCCAATAACATTTTTTGTTTTGTCATAAAATAACTGCAACCTAATTGTTGTTTCTTTCATCATAAAATAGCAACAACAAAAATAATAATTAAAGAAATAATACATAGTATAAATCATTGAAATTACCTGATCACAGATAAGGTCCCACTTTTTCTCATCATCGTAACCTTTGAGTACTTTGGCTTTGTCAGGAGGTAAGTCCATCGAAGCCTAAAAGAAAAAGAAAAACAAAATCATTATTTAAAAACACAAACAAAATTGGAAAATAACAATTTTAATTTACATATTTTAAGGCATCTTTGTAATGTAGTAATTTTGTAGTGTAGTCAACCAGAGTATTATAATTAATTGTTTTATCAACCCCATTGGAGAAAAGACAAAGTGAACTTTGATGAAATTAGAATCCAAAATGGTGATGCTCTGAATAATTGGAAATATGTGATCTATATCTAAAGAGAAGCAGTTACAATTGGGTATCAAAACCAGGTCATAGGCATTTCAGTATCATGAGATCATTCCCAGCAACATAAAATATTTTTATTTACACAGGCATGAAGTCTAAACAGAAAGCAAATAGTAAATTGTGACTTTATACTTTTAATGAAACCCTCAACTGAGAAGATAAACAGAGACATATACTCACCCATTCAACAAGAACTTAAAGGAACCAATAAGAGAGCCTCTATGTGCTTACTCAACATGCTAGAAATAGCAGACAAATCTTTCTCAAATCACATCCTACAGTCTTTAAAAAAGGGCACATTGGATAATGTAGTCTTAGATACACTATGGCAGTGGTCAGCAACCTACAGCCACATGGTTTCGAAGTTGATAGCAGAAAACAAAGCCTTTCACTGACTGGAATTTCGTGAAAACGTGTTTGATGGCCGTTATAGATGTTGTATGTCCCGAGGAAAAACTTTATTTTCAAATGTCTCTGCAAGAACAGTTATACAACAAATAGAAGAAATGGCAGCAGATATGAAAATTTGCTTAAAAGACTACTGCAAAAATTGCCAGTTCTTCTCAATAGTGCTTGATAAGAGTATAGATACCACAGATACAGCTCAGCTTGCAGTGTTTGTATGTGGAGTAAATGCAACTTTTTGACATTGTTGAAGAGTTTGTTCAACTTGTACCTATCAAGAGTACTACCACAGGAGCAGACATTCTTAAAGCATTGCACCAGTGTACTACAGGCAGGAACCTGAACCTATCAAAGCTAGTATCCATAACAACCGATGGAGTGCCAACCATTGTTGGACAAATATTATTGTTGGACAAAATAAAGGTATTGTAACTCTGCTTCAGAGATATATGGAAGGCCTCAGAATTAAATACATCAGAAAAGTACACTGCATAATCCACCAGGAAACATTGTGGTAAAAGCAGTAAACATGACCGTGTCTCGAGGATTGAACTACCATCAGTTTCAGCAACTTTTGTCAGAGTCAGAGAATCAGTACAGAGACTTGCATTATTTCCATGACATTCACTAGCTCAGTTGAGGTACAGTGCTAGAAAGAGTATATACACTGCAGGAAGAAATAGTTACATTTCTTGAGAATAAAAGTGTGAATGCCACAGAATTTCATGATCCCAAATGGCTTTGAAGGGCTGGCATTTCTAGTGGATTTAACAGCTCATTTAAACAACTTGAATTTGCAGCTTCAGGAAAAAATATCAACTGATAGATGAAATGTGGAGATACATACTCACCTTCGAATCAAAACTACAACTGTGGAAATGCCAGCTGGAGAAATCAAACTATGCTTATTTCCCTACACTCAGTGAGACCAAACCTACAGACAGCAACATATTCGTGGCTGTGACACACGACTTAAGAACTGACTTTTCCTCCCACTTTGTTGACATTCATTCAGACACAGGCGATTTCTGACTACTTGGTACTCCATTTGATGTGGAAGCGAACACCATATCAGAAAATTTTCAAATGGAACTTATTGAGATAGAATGCAATGATCTATTAAAATCTCAATTTCATGCAGAGGGTGTATCTCTAATAGAGTTCTATAAGAAATATCTTCTTGAATCTGGACTTTATCCAAACTGGACAGATCATGCGAAAAAAATGGCATCAATGTTTAGCAGCACTTACACATGTGAGCAACTATTTTCAGAAATGAAATACACGAAAAGTAAATTAAGAACACAGATTGCTGATGGTCATTTGAAAAACATTGTGCTTTTGGCTTCATCCAGCCTGTTATTCGGTGTTGAAAAACTTTCGAATGCCAAACAGCATCAACTATCACACTAATTGTTGTGTCTGTTACAACATAAATTACAACTTAAATAAACTTAATCCATAGTTCTGTGCTTTATTATTATTGCCTTCATTTATTAATAAAACAATAGAATAAAATAGTTTACTATATGAATGTAGCCCAGCATCACCTCACAGACTTTGCTTCTGGCCCGTGAGCAGAAAAAAGCTGCTCACTCCTGCATTATGTCTTTATAAAAAAAAAAATACAGGATGACCACAGCTAGAACACCTTTGATCATAGGTATGCTCAATCAGGGCTGACTTGGGGCTAAACAAAAACAACTTACTGCCCAGTTACAATGACCATCACAAAATAAGATATAAAATTATAAAACAGAAACTTAATGTTATTTAATTTAACAACTCCTCTCTCTGTCTACTTACAAAGCTCTCTTTTTAATCCTCATTCTTATCACCTGCCATAGTAACACCTTTACCAGTCCCCTTAATAATAGGAGGTAGATAATAAAAATTTAGTAGAGTTATTTTTTTATGATAAGTTACCCCAAAATAGATTTAGGAGCCTACCTAGACAGCTACCTCTGCATGTTACTAATTTTGTTTACATACTAAATATTTTCATGTAGCAACTAATGGTATTTAGAAGAGAAACAGCAGTGAAAAGTTGCAAAGAGAAACATGTGAAAAGGTGCACAAGCCTAGCAAAAGACAAAATAAGGAAAGCTCATAATCTGATGTAAATAGATCTTGGTGTATAAAAGGGTTGACATAAGTCAATATTTTTAAAAGGATTCATTTATTTTTTGGTGGGGTGGGGTCATATCTGTTGACAATCATCATCATCGTTTTTACATCCGTGTTTCCATGTTAGCATAGGTTGGTTGGAGATTTTTGGAGGTAGCATTTTAGTCGGATGCTCTTCGTGTCACCAACCATACTGATTTTTAAGTATGGAAATCATACCACCAAACAGCTGGACATTTTGTTTTATGGAGATATAAACTAACGTCACCAGCCAATTCAGCAATAAACAGTGTCAAGCGATGACAAGCACACGCATGTACACACACACATATATATATATATATACGACAGGTTTCTATACAGTTTCTATCTACCAATTTCAATCACAAAGTGAGGCTATAGTAGAAGACACTTGCCCAAGGTGCTAAATTCTTTTGACTGTGTTCAAACTTTGATGCACTGACAAAACTCACTGAACTTTATCTTAAACTACACATATATATTGAAATATATATTAATAAATGTGTATATGAAATCATATACAATGTTTATGTATATATGTGTAGTTTACCCCGTGGCAGAAGATAAAATTCAGTGAGTTTTGTCAGTGCATCATATACGCATTCATTCAAACAACCAGTGTTGGTGCTCTTGGTAATAAACTCTTGGTAATAAACTCCGTCTACCAGACTTAAACTATGTAAAATAACTTTACACCAGTAATAGTTTGTTTATATTTTTCAAAAGAAAATTTAATCTTCATAACTTCAGTAGCTAGGAGATGAGGTAAGCGGCCTTGATAAGTCTTGCGAAGACAAACATGTATGCCACACATACATTATTATTTATTTGTCCACCCCGTGGACACAGGGGATGATTTCTAGAAGAGATTTCCATTCAACCTTATTCTCTGCCATTTTGAGGGCAGTTCGAAAGACAGCCCCCTGTGTTTCCGCTCCTTATCCATGGTTCAACGCCATATCTCTTTTGGTCTACCACATTTTCTCTTTCCTTGTGGTACCCAGTAAAGAGCTGTTTTTATTAGTGATGTGTAATGTTTATATCTATATGAAATTATTTTTATACTTTCAAAACATACTGATCTTGTCTTCAATATGTGCAAAATTTCCAGTCACCTTAAAATATATA
>JAOPJM010002323.1:13513922-13515168 GCA_027124095.1 Muusoctopus leioderma | reverse complement strand
TAAAATAAAGTACCAGTCAAGTACTGGGGATTGTTGGCCTTGTGCCTAAATTAGAAACAATTATTATTATCATTATTGCCTTCTGAGATATTTCACATCATTAAACAGTTACTCTTCTACCCAGTTTTTGCTTTGATATCACAGTCGTTGATGTAACACCACTAGCTACGATTGCATGTGCGTCAATGATGCCACCAGCCATGATAGCGTGTAAGTCAGTGGTATCACACCACCAGCCATGATGGCAGACAAGTCATCAATACTACACCACCAACCATTATAGCATGTGAGTCTTTGATATCAAACCACACTACCAGACATCATAAAATAATAATGTCAAATAGGTGATCATGCCAAATAAACTGCCATCACTATTTACTATGATTCTATTGAATACTGCCATTTCTCATGTGATGTTGTTGTTGTTTAGCCCCAGGTCAACCCTGATCGAGTAGACTTATGATCAAAGGCATTCCAGCCATGACCATCTTGTATTTTTCCTATGTGCAGGGAACCCAGGACCATATTATAAAATGTATGCTTTTTTAAGGCGGTAGGGTGTGAGTTGAGGGAGATTTGGCTGCTATTTCTAGCACGTTGAGCGTCCACATAGAGGCTCTCTTGTTGGTTCACCTCATGTGATGTAATCTCATTATGTCACCTGTAGCATTCTAGCAAAACCAGTTGCAGCTATCCATCCCATGCTACTCCCACTGTGTATTAGGGTTCAGTTGTGTCTGTTGTGGTCTCTCTCTGACCCCTGTTAGTGACTCAAATAAGTATACCAGTAGCTTACAACTACTGCTGCTGCTACTACTACTATTACTACTACTACTAATACTACTGAGAGGGACTGGTAGTAGTTGCAGTGTGGCAGGGCAGCTGTCACTAGTGTATACATTATTTCATGTACTTCCTTTTATATATATATATATGTATATATAGTGTTTTAGTGTAAACAACACATTTATACTCTTTTGTTAAATTGAGTTCTCTTCTACTTGTTGTTTTTATCATATACAGCTATATATAAATATATATATATGTGTGTGTGTGTGTTTGTGTGTGCTTGTGTGTATGTGTGTGTATGTGTGTATCTATATGTATGTACAGGTGTGTACATGACTGTATCAGCATGTGGGTGTGTCTTGGTGTGTGTTTGTATGTAATGTAAGTATATGTATGTAATGTAAGTATAGATGTTTTTGTGTGTTCGTGTATGTCTGTCTGTAGGTGTGCATATATG
>JAOPJM010002323.1:13503922-13508922 GCA_027124095.1 Muusoctopus leioderma | reverse complement strand
ACCTATTTGTGGAATGAGCCAACGAAGGAGCTTCTACATGAGCGCACGAACTGCTAGAAATAGTAGCCGAATATCAGCATACTGTCTAAAAAGTAGAAGGACATTGAATAATGTAGTCTAGAAAAAAAAAGAAGAAAAAGACGGGATGGTTACGGCTTCGAAGCTTTTAATCATAGATCTGCTCGTTCAGGGCCAACCTGGGAATAAACAACACCAACAGTATGTTATTTGGACATCTTTACAGTAATAATTTCATGCTGAGATATCTATATCAACATTTTAAGTATTCTTTTCACATGACTAAATTTTTTAAATTATGGATGAATTTTGAATTAAACATTTCTAAATACTTAATGACTTATTGTATGGTGGTAATTAGTCCTGGTACCATATTGTGTTGTTGAGGCACCACTAAGATACCCAATCTTCATGTAGTCAGTGATTCAATGTAAGAATACACTCGATTATTTTCTCATTGCTTCCCCAAGCCTACAGAAGGACTTGAACTAAACATTCCAACTTAACAAAAAACACTCATCAGTCATACAGTCCTGTGGCTAGTAAACTCTACTACACAAGGGTGGGATCCCCTATGTGGCCACACGACCTGCTCGAAATAGCAACCAAATCTCCCTCAGATCAAGTCCTACTGTCTTAAATAAGGAAAGGACACAGTAGATAATGTTGTCTTATATCCCACTAAATGGATGGGATGTTCACAACCAAAATGCCTTTGATCATAAGTCTGCTTGATCAAGGTTGACCTGAGGATAAACAACTTATAGCTATGTGAACTTGGCTCTGGACATAATGCTGTGATGGGAACAAAATACAAACTGCTCATCTCATAGCCTGTTTCATTCAACATATTGTATAAAAAAGAAAAAAGTTAAACGAAATATTAAAAAATTTTCTATTGGAATGGATTTCATAAAATTAAAGTATAATTCTACTTTATTACTGTCACTAGTGTGTATGAGAAAGTGATGAATATCACACAATTTCATTTACCTTTTCCTGTAAAGATGAGGCTTTGTGGGCCAATTGGCGATCCTCTACAAGGTTACTCAACCTGCTAGAAATAGCAGCCAAATCTCCCTCAGATCACACCCTACTGTCTTAAAAAAAGAATAGGCACATCAGATAATGTAGTCCTGTATAAACAAAAAGATGTGATGGGCATGGCTGGAATGCCTTTGATTATAGGTCTGCTGGATTAGTGGTGACCCAGAGCTAAACCACAACAACATGAGGTTTTATGTCTTTGTAAGAAATAATTATTACTATGGCTATGAATTATGGGTTTTATACAGTTTACTTCAGTCAGACTAAATGCTTCACTTGTTTTTATATAACCCTCGATCAGTTTTGCTTTAGCAGGCCTAAGTTACAGCAGTAACTGGTTAAATAAAGTATTTGATCACTTCCTCTAGCTCTGTAAAATAATAATACTAATCATTTTCACATCCACTTTTCAATTCTTGTGTGGATTAGACAGGTCTTCTATAGCACAGTGTCTCACTATTTGTTGCAGTCGTTTTTCATCTCCTTCGGGAGGTTCAGCCTCTTGCAATCAGCTTTCACCACATCTTCCCATGTCTTTCTTAGTCTTCCTCTATCACAGGCTCCTTCCACTTGGATTGCTTGGCACTTCTTTACCTAACTGTCATCCTCCATATCCATCACATATCTGTACCAGCACAGTCTTTTCTCTTGCGCACTACATCTGATTCCTCTTATACCCAGTTTTTCTCTCAGCCCATTTGTGCTCCATCATTCATGCACACTAAATATTACACATTCAGTGGAGCATGCTCACCTCATTTCTTGCCAACGTTCACACATCCTACACATGAATGCTGTTATATCACGACCATACAACATCTCACTTCATTCACAATCATCATACAATCTGCCCTTCACTTGGAGGGAGAATCCCTTCACTGCGAGCAAAGGTAATAACTCCCTGAATGGAAATATCTCCTAAGACCCAAAGAGCTTTGAAGAGCCACTGCCTGGCTCCAGTTTCCTGACAGTCTGTCTTAGGTGGCATTCCCAGTTGATCTGGTACCTAGCTCACTTATCCTCAGCTCACATCTTACTCACTTCATCCTACACCTGCTGTTCTTTTTAGTGCTAAATCTGTTGATATTTGGTAGGCCTTGCCAGAGAGGCCAACTTTCCGCAGATACCTAGCGACTCTGTTAGGTTTAAGTCACTTAACTCTTAATAATCTGATCCACCAAGTTGTTAGTAGCTAACACAGGAGAGTTACAGTTCATCACAACAAGCAGCAACATCACTGTAAAATGAATGAATCCTTCATTAGCTTACAGTGTTGGATACAGCTCCTTCTTTAGTTATAGCTTAAGAGAGGGTTGGCTATGCCTAGCTGACTTTCTCCACCTCACCATTATTCCTTTACTTTGCATGTATCATCCAGTCTCATGAAGACACTGGTGCAGATATTACTCTTATCTTGCCTGCTGCTTTTTCCGGCTCTTTGTTTCTGTGGCTACACAGCTCTTTACACTCTGCCTGTTGTTTGTGATTATAGTACACAGTCAGTGTAATGTAGCATTTGGTTTTTTGATATCAGTGTTTCCAAGCTGCTAAGGGTTTTGTGGTTCTGCAAATCTGTATATTATGTGTACATAAATTATAGTTTTATAGCTGTTTATAATTTCATACTACTAACTAGGAGTCGCCTCTATTCAGTTCTGTAGATTGAGACAAGTAGAGTATTGTGTTTTACTTAGGGGTGCAACACAATACTTGAGCAAATGAGAGAGCCTCTACATAGTCACTCAGCCTACTAAAAATAGCAGCTAAATCTCCCTCAAAGCACACCTTACTGTCTTAAAAAAAAGGAAGGATACATTGGATAATGTAGTTGTAGATACACTATATGAAAAAAAAAAAGATGAGATGGTCATAGCTGGAATGACTCTGATCGTAAGTATGGCCTGTGGCTAAATTGGGGCTAATTTATTACTATCTTAACTACTTTGAGTATAAAGTTAGAATGGCATCTATTTTCTATTTAAAATTGAGGCAAGTAGAGTAATGTGCCTTGTCTAGAGAGATAACATAGTGACTATTGCTTGGTTTGAACTCATTACTTCAAAGCTTCAAAGCCATCAATCAGCCTTGTACTATAATCTTCCAGCCAGAGTTATATGTGATAAGATTTAATTCAATGACTAATTTTCTCATTCTTCAATTATTGTAAAAAAAAAAATTTTTAATTAACAGTTTAATTTATAATAATTATTTTTCTAATTTCTTTTCCAGTTTGAAGCTTATATGTTGGAAAAATCTGGAAAGAATGTCAGTGAAGCCGCCCAGATGCTTTCAGAAATGTATGAGAATTAATTTTAATTTTCACCATATCTACTATTCTATTTGCCATTTTTATTTCTGCCTAGCAATTTATTTTCACTCATGTTGCTTCATCTTCTTCACCACTTTTTGTTTATATTTAGGCACAAAGAAAAACACAAAATATAAATTTTTTGCATTAATCTTCATATATAATTGAAAATAATATTGGTAGTCCTCACACACCACCCAATTTAACACCACTACCTGATCCTTGGGTATCTTTAATGGATTTTACTTTCTTGCAAGCATTCAAACCCGACCTTCACTAACCACACTTTTCCTGCTTATATGTCCAGGCTGGACATTGGCCTAATCAATCTCACCAATCTGGGAAGGCCTGATAAGGTCATTACTGTCCCACCTCAGTCCCATAAAGAACCTTCACTCTTTTCTCATCTACTGTTAATACCACAGATTCTTCTCTTCTGAACTTGGCCCTCTTGTACCATATCTTTCTCCTTAATCCTTGTATGATACATTTACTTATAGTCTTTCAATCCTTTCTTCTCCCATATTTTCCAAACACAACCTACACTTGCAATATCATCATCATCATTTTACATCTGTGTTTCCATGCTAGCATGGGTTGGATGGAGATTTCTTGAGGCAGCATTTTATAGTCGGATGCCCTTCCTGTCACCAACCATACTGATTAAGTATGGGAATTTAACTACCGAAAGGCCGGGCATTTTGTTATTTGGAGATGTAAACAAACTCACTGGCCTATAGATAAACGGTGTCTAGTGATGACAAGCACTCGCATGCACACACACACATATACATATATATATATATATATATATATATACATATACGACAGGCTTCTACACAGTTTCTGTCTACCAATTCTACTCACAAGGTATTGGTCGGCCCAGGGCTTATAATAGAAGACACTTGCCCAAAGTGCCATGTAGTGGGACTGAACCCGAAACCACGTGGTTGCGAAGCAAACTTCTTAGCCACACAGCCATGCCTAACAAATATGGAAAAAAGTAAATTTAGAAAAGAAAAGACAATCTAATTTATGTTTGAATACTTATAATCATTTCATTTAACCCTTTTGATACCAACCTGTATGAGATCATCTCTGGTTCTATAATACAAAATTGTCCATTTTATAAAGTGTTCATATTTGAATTAAAACATTTTATCATAATTTTATGTAAGAAGCTTCTGTTAAGTTATGTTACAAACATCAACTTAATAATGACAAAGTTAGTTATTTTAGTATATCCCTTAAAATTGTTGATTATTTAAAAGATAAATTGGAATATTCTTAATATTCTTGCATTAAAAAAGAGAAGCCTGCAAAGTGTAACTGCACTTAATGGTAGACCCAGAAGAAATTTGGCAGACATAATTTGTAAAGAATGTGGCACAAATGAATGCAAAGACCCAGTTTTTAGTGACACAACAGTGCTAATACATCATCATCATCATCGTTTTACGTCCGTTTTCCATGCTGGTATGGGTTGGACGGGTGATTTCGGCCTGCATCGATTCCTGATTGGAGTTACCCCTCTCCTAGACGGGTCGGCGGCCCACGTCTTGCTCGTATGTTTCATTTGGCTTGGTTTCTACGGCTGGATGCCCTTCCTATCACCAACCACTTTACA
>JAOPJM010002323.1:13357641-13368989 GCA_027124095.1 Muusoctopus leioderma | reverse complement strand
TATATATTTACATACATACATACATAGATACATACATACATGCATACATACATACATACATGCACATATATGCTTATTTATATATAGATACGCTCATACTCTAACTCACAGACGTATAATATGTCTCCCCTAATGTATTTATAAATCAATTTACGTATCTCACTTTCTCTAACACTCTAGCTCTCTCTGCAATCTCTCTCTCTCACTCTGCAGTCTCTCTCTTTTTCTCTCCCTTTCTCTCTATCTCACTCTGCAGTCCCACTTTCTCTTTCTCTCTATCTTTCTTTCGCTCTCTCTCCCTCTCCCTGCATCAAACATCTTTATCTCTTCTTTCTCATCGTCCTTCGTCATCAGTTCCACTGCATGCTTTCGTGAATGATACTATCAGTTTAGGAATCGTTTCTTCAAAGACGAGTGAGATTACGAAGACAATCTTTTCAGTAAATCAATAATTTACAGATCAATGATTCGTTCTGACCATAAACACTATCGTTACTCTTGCATGAAATCTTTGACAGATTCATTGAATTCCTGACATATTGTAGACAATAACTGAAGACGATCTATCGACCTCTTCACAACATGAGATACGTTAATTTGATAAGACTTCAGTTTCATGCTTCTGACTTCTTCTTACATAAACACTTACATATTTGTAGACACATACACATACAAAAACCTCACAGCCATACGCTGACACATACATACAAAGACAAACTGTTATGGATAGGCACACACAGACATGCGGAAACACATACCCACATATTAGAAGACACTAGCATACAAACACACACACACGCACGTGAAACACACACACACACACACGAAAAATACACACACACAATACACACACGCACACACACACACACACACACAGAGGTTTACCATATGTCAGACATAGAAACCAAATCAAACAAAATTCTATAATAAAACGAAATTAAACCACTGGGAACATTAATAAACGAACAGATATGTTAAATACTATGAAAAATGATACTATTATTAATATTGTCTTCTCTATTCTTTACTAGGCACTAAACCAATGTTTTGTCAAGAATATTAGTATTATAATTGACTTAATTGATCCTAGTATGATCAGTTGTGACGGTTGAAGTCTTTCACTTATAACGCCATAATAATAGCGCATACATTGGAAGATGGAAAAGCATACGTCTGTTTTGTTCAAATTAAGACGCCCAACGATACTTTATCGGTTGTGACGGTTGAGGTCTCTCACTTTTAACGCTACGATAATACGGCATAAATTGAAAGATGGCAAAACATATCTCTGCTTTGTTTAATTTATGACGCCCAATGTTACTTTAAAGTAAGGCATTCAGAAGAATTACCATAGAATATTGCCAGGAATGTCACACATGTCAACGGAACGACGTATTTAGCGTTGTGACTATGTTAATTAGATATTTTCTTTCATAAAGACGATTTCTAACTTAGTCTACAAGACGACAACATTGTTTGGGGATCATATATCCCATTTACTAAACCCCTTAGCTTTATTGATTTTTGTTATATCGAGTACAGAGGAATGAAAAGCAAAGACTATCTACGCAAAATCTGAACGCAGAACATGAGAAGACTAATGAGATATCGTAAGCTGGTTTATCCATTGCTCTACCGATTCTGCCATCCACTACCCTCACACAGTAATAATATTGATATCCAAATTTGTGACAGAAAGAAATCAAGAAATATAATATCTACATTGAGAATAAAATATCCAAAAGCTGACACAAACATATTGTAATTACCACAGTAAGGCAACTAGGAAATATTTATAAACTGTCTGTTGTAGAACTTTAAAAAAAACGTTCTAACAAACAATAAAGGAAACTAATACAAATAACAGCAAAATATTATCAGGGAAGACAAGAAAACTGTGTTCTGTCATCATGGTAAATATAAATACCTACTAGATGACAGGAAGCCTTGAGGATGATCGATAAATAATAAACGAAGTTATTACACCATTAAAAATCACAATGAAAATCAGATTACAATATATCATACTTAGATATTGGTAAGAAAGTCACTACTTGGGCAATATACGAGCGTCTCAACAAGGAACTTGTGGATAACGAAAACATCAACATTGCCTAAGAATAACACGATTCCAAAACTGAGTTCGAGAATTGCTTTATTGCAGCGCAAGACCAAAGCATTTAAACCGGAAAATACCGAAACAGATATTGAAGCAGAATACAATAAATAAATAAATAAATAATAATGATAATAGTAATAAAAATAATAATTAATATTATTTCTAATATTGGCACACGGCCAGACATTTCAGTGGGGTTACATCGGCTCCAGCACTTGACTGGTACTTTGTTTATCGACCCCAGTTGGATGAAAGGCAAAGTTGGCCACGGCGGGGTTTGAACCCAGAGCGTAGCGAGCCGGAACGACTACTGTAAAGCACTCTGTCCGACTCGCTAACGACTCTGCCAATTCGCTGCCAATAACGATAATAATAATAATAAAAATATAAATAATACTAATAATAATAACAAAAGCAGGACGTGTGGACTTTATGAAAAATCAATGTATCATTGTTTCTGGCTGCACAGTTTTCGTCCAGAAGGAATGTACATACAGATGCAGAGCATCAATAATCTGTGAAGTATGCCATTATTTTGAAATACCTAAATAAAACGACCTAAGAAGGCAGTGTGTACAGGATAGTACGACTTGCAAGACATCGCAGGGAAATATTCATCTAATACTACTCTACAAGCCTCAATACTTCTAACTCTATAGGATAATGTGTAATACTGTACATAATATACCGGAAAAGAATATAGGATTGTTACGGCTAGAATGCCAGTCGAACGAGAAATTCCCGACAGAGAAAAATATGTGCAGAAACGGGCTCTAAAATCCTTATAACGGTGAGAGTCTTACAAAGTCTACAAAACAGTTACGCAAAGACAAACACGATGTAGACATACACCAAAACACACACAACTTTATGGAGAAAATAACAATGACATCAACAACAGCAATGATAGAGATATAAAGTTCCGTCGATATCTCCCTTCCCAACATCACAGGTCCGCACAGAATACACTTAAAATAAATACATCACACGCGAAAATAAACTTTGAAGATATGACACAATAAATCTAAAAATGTTGCAGTACATCATTAACGGCATCTTAAAAAAACATCTTTAAGGAACTAAAAGCTTTTATAATCACACGTGACAATCACGTTGGAATAATTCAGGAAATATATTTGCTGCCTGAACATAAACTTTCAGCATTCCAAATTATACTCATATGAGACTAGACAGACCCTTTCACAGATATACTCAGGGCTTTCAAAATGCAAGCTATTATCACGAAGCGCATTAATAAAATAAACATATATATATATATATATACTCCTACCTAGCTCACCAACCATCGCACAATATTACAACGCCTAAGTACATCACTTTAACCCTCTCACAAACATAATCATTGTGAGAAAATTTAATGCGATCAACATTACCCAGTTTCAAATGTTACAAATAAAAAATAGGTATTTCAATATCTTCGCAACTAATCTCTCTTTACACGCTACATAATCCACACCAAGCCACACAAATTCCTCATCAAGCCAACATGGATATCACATTCTGCACCAGACCCTTAGCCACCAGAACTACGTACAAAAAATTCCCAATATTTCTTCGGATCATCTGCCAAGTATTATTACAAAACACTCGAATATCAACGAAGAAATCAAAACCACATTTACAAAGTTCATGACAACACAATAAAACGATTTCGATCAAGAAACATAATCATGGTTTTCTGTATTCAAAAACACCGCAATCACCAACATAAAAACTCTTCTACATAGATTCACTAAAACACGTATAGACGTATCCAAACAACATATCCAACTAGATATCATGAGAAAAACATAACTAAAATTACACCACAGAAATAGCCAAAGACATAAAACCAGACACAGCTTCAAAAACCAGAACATGAAACCCATAACAACCGAAATAAAACACAGCATTAAACAACTACTGAAGGAAATAAAAAGAATATAAACCATAGAAAAAATATCCAAATATTTGTATCTAATAAAAAAGGCAACAATGGCCACAGCACACCACACCACGTCTCACAATAACATGCATAAATAATATATTTGTAGTGCAATACAAAGAAACACCCTAATGCGATATGTCTCAAGTATCAACAAACACAAACGACACACATACAGCAACACATTCGAAACATTCACACTTTTCAGCAGCATCACGATTTTGACTACTTTCCACTATTAAATAGCCAAACCGCAACATGGACATCTGAAAACTTAATAGCCTTAGGGTCACACAAAATAATAGGAACTCACCTAATGCACGTAGAGCTTCGTAGAATCACTGAATTCAGCAAGACCTACACTTACTCGTACCAACATTGTAACATTCTCAGAATCTGGAATCTTGGGTAAATGGTAACATTTCTAACGACTAACAAACCCTCGTGAAATACCAACATATACACCCATCTCACTCATATGCACACCCTCAAATAGATTGTCGGTATATATGAGAGGACCGAGCTGTATGTTATACACATGTATAGAGAATATAGGCAATATACAGATTCACTTAACTCTGCATATCAAAAACATATTTCTAACTATATTAGATATACGAATTACAGTTTGATAATATCTATTGGCCAAATTGTCATCAACGTGTGTCTTACCACCTGTACTGAAATCTTTTGAATGTAAATTCTCAACAGTTCAGTATTTCACTTGGCTATAAACAGATGTGTTGTAAAGCACACATGTAATATTTTTAAACAATAGGTTCACTGCTTAAAGGAGAAATATGTATATTCTTTTACTTTTAATAGTCTATTGGTAAGAGTATGAATATCATCAGTATTCATATATTTACTTAATAAGTCACGGAGGGGAGACGGTTCTCATCTTAATTGTCTTGGAGTTATGAGAGGAAGGTGTCCAGATATGTATAGCTATTAATATTAGCCTTTCTAATATAATATGATATCATCGAAAACCATACTCTAATGTAATCAACCGGGTAATAATACATTAGAAAAAATGGCAAATATTATGAAATAACGTTTTCTAGTCTATAGACATAAGATATAATAATATTGGCTGAATGACGTCATTCGAATATTAGCAATATGCAAACATAAACGAACTCTATATAGACGAATTGTAACAATTATGAAACCCAGCAATATTTTGAAGCCCAACAAAAACCTAACTGAAATGACATCATACAGACGTGTTACAATCCTATGCACACTCTGAATAATTCCAGAGAGTCTAATCCTTCATATCTCTAACCCACATAACCCTCTCTCCAAATCACAATACAGATTCACTCAACCACCATACTCCTCACAAACTCAATACATAAAATACATGATCGCATCCGTTGTGATTTCTCTTCCTGAAAAAACAACAACTGTTGTTACTTGATTATGGCTTTGAAAGTGATATTTTTTTGGAGCACTTCTCTCTGGAACTTATATTGTTCTTGTTTCCTAGATGGTAATATACGGTCAGCGGCTGCACCAGACTGGTCATTACACATTTCATTGTCTAGTGGTAGTAGGTCTGTACTGGTTTCCTCAAGGGATTTCCTATGCTCAGAATAGCATCAAACAGGTCTGTACCATGACACCGAAAACAAATTTGAGATACACTTCCTCCCTCGTAATCACAAAGATTCACATCATCATCTCCGTCAATTGCTTCCGTTAATTGCTCTACAGCACGGCTAATCTCATGACTAGTCAGCATTCAGTGCTCTAACATGGTGCTATTTTCAGTGATAACAACCACTCAAACAACTTTCATTTTCATTTCATGCATTTATTCTTTGTCTTTATCTTTTGGCTATTTGGTGTCTTTGATAATCTGAGAGTATGGTCTTTATAATTCGTGTGTATCATATTATATAAACTTTGTTCGATATTACATTTAGTGTATTTGTGTTCCTAAGCATTCTTAATTGTTTCTAGAATAACCGCATGATAAGGCCCTTGCGCTGATATCATAAGTAGTCACATAGTGAAAGAACCAAACAATATTGAAATATAACTGAAAGCAAACAACATCAAATACGATCAGGTTGGACCATCAACTCGGTTGTTACAGCCATTAGAGTACTGTCATTCTCCTCGAAAACAAAGGTACATGCCCACCCCAAAAACACAGGCTCTCCATTTGGCTGATTATTGCCCTCTCGGAGAGAATATATTTTATAAGTAAAGGAATTATTTGAAATCGAATTGTTCCTAGTATATTGCTGTTATTTGTATAATCGATTCTAGACTAATTGAAATTGTGGATGCTTGTCTAAATGAAGGCTGGTTTAAATGGAGGCTTGTTTAAATGAAGGCTTATTTAAATGGAGGCTTGTCTAAATATATATTCTTTTAATTTAGGCTCGAGAGATTCGGTCCATATCAATAACTTTTCAGAACCTCCTACATTTCTAGCCCCACAGATGAACAATAAATCCTTAGAGTGCAAAAATAGCAATGTTCGGCTATTTCTGCCAACATATCAAATAATTCCGTGTTGTTTGGGGAAAAGTTAATGTAGTATTTGGAGCATTGCTAACTCCCCAGAGATGGAATGAGGAGAATGATGTTGCATGACTTATGCAAGTAGTGTTCAGTTTGAAGGAATTACTAGATTTTTGCAATTGATATTCAACGGGAATAATGCTCACATCGAATTTAGTTACAATCTGAATATAAAACAATACCTGTGGATTCTACTCAGAAATGCACACATTTTGATGAATTGACACCTGATTAAACTTCAACATGACATGTTTGTGAAGTAACCATGATAAGTCAGTCCAATCGGATTTAAACTGAGTATTGATAGATGATACATTAGAAACGGATTGTTTAGAGTAAATACATTTTCATATCGTGTCTTATATGGATCACAGTTTCGCAATGTGTAAAGTCAACTTAGAATATTGATTTGAAAACAAAAAGACAAATAATGATTTCAAGTGATATAGTTAGTTAAATACGATATCACGAAGGGCTTTAACAAATAAGGAAAAGGGGTTCGGAGGTTATTACTTGTTCTGCTATATATGATTATATTTTAATATTATCTATAGGGGAAATTTCTGTGAGTGGAGAAGGTACATAGGACCCAATGGGTTTCATATCCGTCACCAGCGTTAGCTACGTTTCCGGGTGCGATATCAAATGTAAATCAACTAGATGTCTCTGATTAGAAACATACATTTCCATGAAAGTTATCTTCAATATAATATCTAATATTACTCGTATGTTTTTGATTATTAATTTAAATTAATTTACAGTAAACAAAACAAAATGTTTATTGCTTTAACTCATGAGAAGAAAACCCCCAGATATTAGGAGGTCATCGGGAAGTGAGCTTCTAGACAGTCACCCGACCTGTTAAACATAGCAGATAAATTTCATTAAATCACATCCTACTACCGTAAAACAGCAAATACACATTGGACAATGTAATCGTAAGTATAGAAAGAGACGGGATACTATTGATGAAAGGTGTGCTCAATCAAAGAACAATAAAAACACCGCGATATTAGTTTGGTCATTATAGCACTTTTGTAAAATATTTGTATGAGCACATTTCGGAAATGGAATAATGAAAACGTTCTGAAGAGAAACAGTAGTTATAGAAATGTTAGATGAAACATTATGTAGGCACGATAACAAGAAAGAATCTCTGAGATTATCTTCAAGAATAGCAGTATACGAGATTTTATTGTTTAGAGAGATGCCATATTCGCTATCGAATTTTCATATCTAATGCCAAAGAGAAATGTCAAATATTAATGCAGGTTCGCCATCTTAAATATGGATGCAGGCATATGCAGTGCAGTGTGTATTTGGACATGCATGTTTTGTGTAATGCAACCGTTAGTAAGACTGACACAGGCGCTTGGCTCTGAGTTGAAAATGATTTACTCGCACATACTTGAGATGATAAGTTAGAGAAAGGCTTCGAGAAGAGGTTTCTGCAACTAGATAATGCAATTTGGTAATATTAACAGGAACTAGATATTATCTCATCCCCATAGTTGGAACACAATTATCAGATTTCCTACTAAAAAGTAATCTTTAAATTATAGATAACTGGTGAGAACTACTGATATGTATATATATATATAGTTTTATATATCTATATATATCTATCTAGCTATCTATATATATAGAGACAAAAGTTACACAACAGGGAAATAGTACTCAATACTAGAAGTAGAGTGTAAATATGTTTATTGATTCATATGATTGTCATTCATATAACGGAGTCTTGATGATCGGTACAGGGTGTGTCCCTGTGCCGTGAAACTAGCCAGTCATTCCTCTATATGAATCAATAAACATATTTACACTCTACTTGTAGTATTGAGTACTATTTCCCTTTTGTGTAACTTTTGTCTCTATATATATACATAGATAGATAGATACAGAGAGAGACAGACAGATGCACGTGCAAACACCTATATATGATAATTTCAAAATCCCTAAGACTTATTTTTTGCACCCACCCCCACGTAGCTTGAAACTTCAAGGAACGACAATTAAATCTGTGTAGATTATAACTCCCGGTCGGTCGCCGCCGCTGACTCATTAACAGTCTTTTTTGTGTAGGTAAGAAAGAAAAAAACAGGCAAAATATATATTAAAAACAACAACAAAAAAGGCGAAACTTTCTCTGAATATAGAAGTTGCTCGACATAACCGTTTATTTGATATTTGTCTCATTCATTTATTCATCGACTTTACTCTCTTAGCCTCTCTACCAAGTAGCTGCTGGCAGATAAAAAGGCAGAGCAGGTAAGACCAAATATAGTGTGTTTGTGTGTGCGATGGGAGCGTTAGTGGTGGTGAAGGAGGTGATGATGGGCTGCTTTTTTTAAAATGTTATTAGTGTACTTTTTTTGTACTTTTGTTTTATGAGTCACTCAAAATACACACATACAGAGGACACACATATATATATATATATAACCCCACGAAATGTATGCATAAGTCCTGTATATATATATAACCCCGCGAAATGTATGCATAAGTCCTATATATATATATATGAATATATATATGTGTGTGTTTGTATGCGTGTATATTTATGTATGTGTATATATGTACACATACTATGTTTATATATATGTATGTATGTGAGTGTGTGTATATATATATATATGTATGTATGTGAGTGTGTGTATATATATATATATATATATATATATTTAAAGATATATATATATATATGTATATAACCCTGTCTCCCCACTCACCCTCCTTTCGTTTGTTTCATTTCGCTTTATCTTTCTTACGTTCATTCCTTTCTTCGTACATTTTGTTTTTCACTTCACTTCACTTCACTCAGTCAAGTGTTCTAACAACAGTGTGTGTATGTGTGTTGCATGTACGGCTGTGTAAGTATGTATGCAAGCATGGATGTGTTTGTGCATTATTAAATGCACGGATGTTTATGTGTATTAAATGCAATTTTCGTTGGGTTTCGTCTCTTTCACCCAAACCACCACACACACACACATACAAACACGCTTCTTTTTTGTTGGCTTCTTCATTTGTTCTTTTTCTTGTGTTTCGTCTTCACTCGTTCGAATGCACGAACTGAACTTGATGCATGCGCATGCATGTGTATATATATATATATATATATGAGCGCCTCAGGTCAACCCTGATCGTGCAGACCTATGATCGAAGGCGTTCCAGCCGCGACCATCCTTGTCTCTTTTTGTATATCTAGAAATACATTGTCTTTCTTTTGTTTCTATTTTGTTGTTGTTGTTTTTTTTTAAAAAGACGGTAGGGATATTTTGGCTGCTATTTCTAGCAAGTCGAGCGACCGTATAGAAAGCTCCTTCGTTTGCTCGCAGTGCGTGTGTGTGTGATCTTGCACGTTCTTCGGTACCCCCCCCTGATTGCCTTCTCTCCCCCCCCCAATCCTTCCCGATTGTCCAATTTTTTTTTTTTTTTTAAGATGTGATTTTTTTGAGGGATATTTGGCTGCTATTTCTAGCACGTCAAGCGACTGTATAGAGAAGCTCCTTCGTTGGTTCGCAGTGTATGTGTGTGGATATATGTGTGTGTGTGGGGGGGGGGGGATATGTGTGTGTGTGATCTTGCACCTTCTTCGGTACCACCACCACCACCATCTGTGTGTGGGTATATGTGTGTTTATGTGTGGGTATATGTGTGTGTGTGTGATCTTGCACCTTCTTCGGTACCAGGACCATCACCATCACTACAACCATTCCCTTCGCGTGCCTTCTCCAGGCCACCAATCCTTCCCGATTCTTAAGTCAGCTGTGTGGTGGCTGGGTAGCTGGCTGGCTGACTGACTGACTCTTGTTGATAGGCAATACTTTTGTAGTCTGTCTGCCTGTCCGCCTGCCTGCCATTCATTCATTCATTCAGTCAGTCAGTCAGTCACTAAAGTCAGTCGGGCAGGCCAGTGAGATCGGAGACACAAGAATCTCATTCTGTAAGTAAGGTTCTTCACTTTTCTTGGGATTTTTTTTTTTTTTTTTTTGTTATTTACTTTCAGGCTGGTTTATTGTGGAACTCGTGGTTATTTATTGTTATAATTGTAATTTTTTTTTTTGAAAGTGTGTGTATTATTCTAAAGCAAGTTTTATATTAAAAAAAAAAAAACGCAACAATTCACTTCTTTCGCAGAACATATGTATTGTTTTAAGGGGTAAGATTTTAAAGGTATTTTATACTAGTCCAGGACCGGATTTAATCATAAGCTAAACAAGCTACAGCTTAGGGCCTCACAATCCGCAGGTGCCTCAAAATAATTAAAAGGCATATTATGTTTTCAATTTTTGTGAGACTTTCTGGTGTTATTTTTTTTATAAACAAGGGGCCTCAGAAGCTTATATATATATATATATATAGCTTAGGGCCTCACCATGTCTAAATCCAGCACTGACTATGTCGTGTGTGCATGTAGCATAGTTGTTTATGAGGGGATGATGGACGGACAGGCTTGCAGACAAGCAAAAAAAGGAGTAGTGTAGAAATAGCATTACATTTTGCTAAGTTTGTCTGCTGAGATTGCTACTTCTAACTATTATACTCAGTTAAAGCACATGGATGGACGTCACTTGCAGTCGCCTCGGAATCTATAACAATCTGGTGCCAAGCTCTGTTGTCAGCCTAGCTCATTATTGTGTATACGCACATTTACACACACACACATACATATATATATATATATATATATATATATATATATATATATATCAGAGAGAGAGAGAGGGGGATACATAC
>JAOPJM010002323.1:13266557-13278367 GCA_027124095.1 Muusoctopus leioderma | reverse complement strand
AAAAAAAAAATCGAAAATTTACAAAATAATGACAAAATTGGATATTTTGTGGTTCTCGCATAATGCACTAGATCCCAAAAATGAA
Organism: Muusoctopus leioderma; assembly: GCA_027124095.1. Classification (NCBI taxonomy): domain Eukaryota; kingdom Metazoa; phylum Mollusca; class Cephalopoda; order Octopoda; family Octopodidae; genus Muusoctopus; species Muusoctopus leioderma. The sequence goes on along the minus strand of JAOPJM010002323.1, from coordinate 13,278,282 downwards.
CAAGGCAAAAGAAATACAGAAATGAAGAACAAAAAATAGTCTACAACAAGGTAAAAAAATTCAAACCAGCTGGCCGCAGGACGATAAGAGAAAAAAAAAAAAAAAAATTTCCTCCCGCCAAACTAAATGATATTAGTTATAGTTTGACTAAGTGAGGATCGCCTTCTTTTTGTTATAACAATATTGTCTTCATTTGTTTAAAATAATTCTTATTGCTAGAGCACTAATTATAATTACTATCATTCATTTGCTTGCGGGTTTCCGCAAGCAAATGAAAACGATCGGTACAAAAAAAGAAGGGCTGGATAGTCACGGCTGAAACGTCTTTGATCTTATGTTTACTCAATTAAGGCTAATCTGGTGCTAAACTACAACTAAAATCATACGCAGTTTGTATTGTTTACAAAATTATTTGTAGAAAATATTGTTATTTTAATCGATTTATGAAACACTACATTTGTGTAATCGTGACAGGCCATATTTTGTTAGGGTGAAAAGTCGGTTGTCGATGGTCATCTTGTGGCGGACTATAAATTCTGGACCGCAATCTGATCTGTTGGATGTTTTTTGCGTGTTGTAAGTGCAAAGCGACAGATTAAACATCAATGTGGAACGTAACATTTCTACTCTATTAATGTAGTTTAAGTTGTGCATATCGTTAGAATCAGATATGGATTTTTTCTTATATAATTCCATTCATAGGAATATATATCGACCCAGAAGTTGACTGGTTCTTTATTTGATCAACCCCGGAAGTTATGAAAGGCAATGTTGCCTTTCCTTTTTTCTAAAGACAGTAGTATGGGATTTTTACTATTGCCACCACCCCTCTGGATTCTAGTTCCAAGGTATGTAAAGTGATCAACTTCCTCAAATACAAATCCACCTATTGCTATTCTTTCAAACATTATCACAATCCTTTACCTTTGTCTTTGTTACATTCATCTTTAAACCATAAACCTTACTCTTTTCATCTAGTGCATCGACATAGGCTCTCAGACCGGATTTTGATTTAGATATCAAAGCTGCATCGTCTGCATATTGGAGTTCCCCCATTGATGATCCTCCAACATGTAGAAAGTCAAAGTTTTCTGTTCTTTCATTATCCATAACTTCTCTCATTATATTTTCTGTGTATGGGTTAAAAAGTGCTGGAGAGAGTATGCATCCCTGCTGAACCCCTTTCTTTATGGCAAACCAGTCTGTTGTACTGCATTCCAACCTGACTGCTAATCTTGATGCAAAGTTTGTATCAGATTTATCACGTGTGATGAGAATCCCATTTTCAGCATAATAAGCCACATCTGCTTGTGCCGAGCATTATCAAAAGCCTTTGAATAATCCATAAAACAGATGTATAGATCTTGATTCATTTCTTGACACTTCCGAATCAGGAATTAGAGATTGAAGATGTGATCCTGTGTGCCACAATGTTTCATGTAGACTGCTTGAGCTGTGTCTATTTCTTCTTTCAGTCTCTGAGTTATTCAGCCCAAGAGTATTTTCAGCATGATCTTACTTGCATGACAGATGAGGAAATTTGTTCTGTAATTTTCCCACAGTTGCAGATCTCTTTTCTTTTGCAGAGGTACAAACAGAGCTCAGCACCAGTTAACCCGCCATTCAGCTGTTTGCCAAATCTTTACGCAAAGCTTCTCCACCTGCCAGGAGTAACTCAGCTGCTACTCCATTGTAACCTGGCGACTTTCCATACTTCAAAGTTTTCATTGCTTTTTCAACTTCTGATCACAAAGGAATCAAAACACAATCCTTGGTTGTCCCGGGCATTTGATCCACTGATCATATGTATTTTCCTCCTCCTCATACTTGAGGAAGTTGATCACTTTACATATCTTGGAGCTAGAATTCAGAGGGATGGTGACAATAGCAAAGAAATCAAAAATCGTCTTGCTAAGGGACTAAAAGCCCTAAACAACATGAAAAGGTTGTGGCAAGGATAAATCTGAGAGTCCTTAGAGCCTACACCTTCCCAATAGCAACATATACATGTGAAACTTGGGTATTAGAAAAAACAGATGAACAAAAAATCACTGCTTTCGAGAATATGTGCTATCGAAGAATATTGAGAGTCCCCTGGGTGAGGTAACACTCAAATGATATCAGAGGGGAGCTGAATGATCCAAGTGATTGGCTATTATAGTATGTAAAAAGACAGAAGGTAGGATATTTTGGGAATGATGGAATGGAAAAGTGAGTCTTTGAGGCATGCATTCCTGGGTATAGGCAGAGAGGAAGACCAAGATGGAAGAGATGAGTTGGTTTCTCTTAGTGTGTACTTCCTTTTTTTTTAGGATATCACATGGGTGAGTTATAGGAACTAGGATATCATGTGGGTGAGTTATGGGAACTAGGATATCACGTGGGTGAGTTACAGGAACTATGATATCATGGGTAAGTTATGGGAACTAGGATATTACATGATTGAGTTATAGGATCTAGGATATCACTGGGATAGTTATAGGAACTAGGATATCACATGAGTTATAGGAATGAGGATATCACATGAGTGAGTTATAGGAATGAGGATATATGGGTAAAATATTTTTTTTCAATTTATTTTATATTGCACAGTGTACTGGGTGTATTTTATTGTGGTACCAGCACTAGAGAGGATACCTTTAGCCTGTAGGAGACAAGGTGTCTTCTCAAGTGTTGGTGCCATGATAGAATGCATCTAGTACACTCTGTAAAGTAGCTGGCAATTGAACAGAGACAAGATAGGATAGAGAGGACTCTTTAGTTGTGCTTTTTACATGACAGCCTTTCTAGTGTTGGTACCAGGATAAACTGCACCCAGTACATTCTGTAAAGTGGTTGGTGCTATGAAGGGCATTCAGCCATAGAAACCAAACCAAATGAAACGTACAAGTGATACGTGGTCCCTGAACCCTCTGGAAGAGTGGTGACTCTGAATATGAACTGATTCGGACTGAAATCACACGTCCAACCCATACCAGCATGGAAAGTGGATGTAAAATGATGATGATGATGATTGCAGTGTGTAATTTGAGGGAAATTTGGCTGCTGTTTGTAGCAGATCAGACGACCATGTAGAGACTCTTATTAGCTTGCCAAGCAGTGAAGTTGGCAAAAATGGTAGAACACCAGCTTAAATAATACCGTCAGTATTTAGTTTTGCTTCTTTGTGTACGGATTTAATAGCTTGCTGGGGGTTAATCTTACATTTCATTCCACTGTGTGGGGTGGGTGGGGTTTTGAGGTCAATAAAATAAGTACTTGGTATGTAACAAGGTTCAATTTAATCAACTATATCCATTCTCTACAAATTTTTGGCTTTATGCCAATGTAAAAAGAAAATCTATCTTTCTCTTGCACACACGGACACAGACACACACTCATACACACATGCAGACACACACAACTCTTTGCTCGTAGATTTAATTAAGTTTATGACTTTGTAGCCACAAGAAGTATAATTAGCTATATTGTGTTGATAATGTTTACATAAAATGGAAGCGGGGCTACTTGTGTAAGACAACATTTTAACACATAAATGAAAATGGGTAAAAAAAGATATTGGTTCCTGTCAGAAATATAAAAAGAGAAACAAAAATTACAACAACAATAATAATAATAATAATAATAATAATAATAATAATAGCTAAAGGAAGAAGGAAAGAATGAGAATGTAATTAATATGAATCTGATTAATCAATGTTAAATCAGTTGCAAGGGGAATAAAGAGAAAGCAATTGTTCTGTATAAAGAGGGGGTAAATAGAATCAATAATCTACGCTAAGCTAAGTGGACATTCGTGTAATTGGTATTGATCAGCTTAAAGAGAAAAAAGACAGATTGGTTTGTTGACCAGGCACTCTGAATGACATTCACTCATACATATGTCCACACACATTTTAATAAGTCAGATAGGGCTTCTATGTAGTCACTTGGCCTGCTAGAAATAGCAGCCTAAGTTCCCTCAAATCAAACCCTACTGTCCTAAATAAAGACAGATGTAAGCCAACGAGGCAACCTCTACATAGTTGCTAGGTCTGCTAGAAATAGCAGTTAAATTTCCTTAAAATCACACCCTACCATCTTATATAAGGTCACATTGTATAACGTAGTCCGACATACACTTAAAATGATCGCATAGTCATGGCTTGATCGTATATGATGACATGTGCTTGGTAAGATTCACCTGGAGTTAAACAATAATAAAAACAAATAAAGAAGGATACACAGCACAATGTAATTCCTTATAAACAAAAGGACGAGTTGATCATGGCTGGAATGCTTCTCGTCATTGGTCTGCTCGATCAGAGCTGACCAGAGGCTAAACAACAATAATACACATTTTCAACAATGTCTGACCGCTACTGGATAAATTACATAGTCCTGGTCTTATTCCCAATGAAGGTCTATCTATATCTGTGTAAAGTTCATTGGGTAGACGGCTTTACAAAAATGGGGGGTTTGTAATTTGACTGGACATGTAGCATCATTTGGATACCTTGAATATCCAGCTCACTCTTGCATGATGTTGGTTGTTGTTGTTGTTGTTAGCCCCAGCTCAGCTCTGATCAAGCAGACCTTGAATTAAAGAAATTCTAGCCATAACCATCCCATCTTTTCAGACATTGTTTATCTTAATGAATTGCTGATGCCTTAACAGTGTTTTGTTTCAATTTAATACTGTACTACAGAAAAACATCATCATCATCATTTTACGTCCATTTTCCATGCTGGCATGGGTTGGACAGGTGATTTTGGCCTGCAACAATTCTAATTGAAGTCACCACTTTCCTAGACAGGTTAGGGGACTAAGCCTCACCTGTATGTTTCATTTAGCATGGTTTCTATGGCTGGATGCCTTCCTATCACCAACCACTTTATAGAGTGTACTGGATGCATTTTATGGTGGTACCAACACTAGAGAGGTTGTCAAGTCCAAGACATGACTAAAGGGCCCTCTCCACCCTATGTTGTCTCTGATCTATCGCCAAAACACTTTACAGAGTGCACTGGATGCATTTATCACGGCACCAACGGGGTGCCTAGTCTCTTGCAGGCTAAAGAGTCCTCTCTACTCTACATAGTCTTTGTTCTATGGGGGCAAATGTGACCTGAGCGTGTGAATATAAGATAGGTTATGTATGAGAGGGTGAGAAAGGGAAGAGTATGAGTATGGGTGAAAAAGGGAAACTGAGATTGGAAGAAAGGACAGAAGATGAGAGGGCAGTGGGTGTGAATAGAAGACAGGTTATGCAGGAGAGGAAGGGGGGTACGAACATGGTCGAAAATGGAGGAGCTGAGATTGGATGATAGTGGGAGAGGACAGCGTATGTGAGTAGAAGATGAGTACGAGAGGGCGGGAGTAAGAGTATGGGCATGAGAAAGCAGAGATTATGGGAGGGTATAAGAGGGAAGTGGTTATATGGTGGTGAGGATAGTGGAAACTACATATTGGGTGTTGGGTATAGGATTGTATTGGCAGCAAGCAGGGTATAGGATTGTATTGACAGCAAGCAGAGGTGGGTGGTGGGTGGTGGTTGGTGGCACAAATAGCAGCAGAAGTGGATGATCGCATAGATGTCCATTAAGAGGATAAGTAGAGTAGAGGGTAGGTATGGATAGGTCCGATGCCAACCTATCATGATGGAGGAGGCAGAATGACAGGAGGTGTGATGGAGTGTGGAGAGAATTGGTAATGGTAGTGGGTGGAAATGGGGGTGGGGGTGCAGAACAGATGCCATCCCCTGAGACACTGGCAGTTTGGTAGATCAGAGGGTGCTGAATAGGCAGTATGGTTGATTGGATAGGACAAGGGGTGATAGATCAGCGGGTGCTGAAGATAGCGGTGGTAGGCCAACAACCATTGTTATTATTTCCAATGATCAATTCGCCAGATTGCACTGGGAGTGTTGGGTCCTCTCTCACACTGTGTTGTCGCCAGTCATCACAGTCTTCTGTCATCTCCTTTGTGAGGTTCAGCTTCTTGCGGACAGCCATCACCACTTCATCCCATGTCTTCCTAGGTCTCCCCACTCCACGGGTTCCAACCACATCATGCACTCGGCACTTCTTTATACAGCTCGTATCCTCCATATGCCTCACATGCCTATATCAGTGCAGTTTTCTCCCTTTATACTATATCTGATTATTCTTATACCTAATTTTTCTCTAAGTTCATCCGTGCTCTGTCTTTCATGCACACTAACATTACATATCCATTGGAGCATGCTCACTTCATTCCTTTCCAGCTGTCACAGATCTTCAGCATTCAAAGCCCAGGTTTTGTTACCATGCAGTATCGCACTTCGTACACAAACATCGTACAATCTGCCCTTCACTCTGAGAGAGAAGCTCTTTGTTGCCAGCTGAGGTAATAGCTCCCTGAACTTTTTCCATCTCGTTCTTACTCTAGCTACTATGCTAGAGTAAGAACGAGATGGAGCACCCTCCTCCACTGCTGATGAGATCACTTAGGTAACAGAAGTTGTCAACTACTTCCAGAGCCTTCTGAACAGTTAAAGGAATTTATTTCACGTGTGTTCTCACGAACTACTCCTTTGCATCTACCACACACGAAGATAGCCTTCTCTGTCAACCTGCCTATAATCCTACTATATCTCTTGTGCGTCCATAGGTTACACTGGGTACACCGTATGGAATTTCTACCTACTCCTTTTCTGCATATCAAGCATGGCCATTTCCAAGATGGTATCATGGACTGATCTTCTTTCCTACTTACTAAAACTTTAATCTTTGCTAAGTTTACTTTGAGGTCTTTCAATTCCAGATTTTGCTTCCATCTCTAGCATACAGGAGTTCCCATGGGCAGCTGGTTTTAAACTCCATTGTAATGGCCTGGAGAACTATAATAAACTGGAGGGAGCTGAGAACTGAGCTCTGATGGACCCCTTGCACGCTAAATTTGTCACTGAACTCATTATTAATTCTCATCTTGCTGACTGCATTTCTATACATAGCCTGTACTGCCCTTACAAGCCATTCATCTACCCCTAGCTTCCTCAGCGCCCACCAGATCACAGTGTGTGGAACCCTGTCAAAGTCCTTCTCTAGGTCGACAAAAGCTAGGAATAGTGGTTTACTCTTTGCTAAGTACTTCTCCTGCAGTTGTCTCACCATGAAGATGGCATCAGTAGTACCTCCTCCCGGCACAAAGCCGAAGTGCATCTCATCTAAGCTAATTCTGCTCCTGATCAATTGTGCGATAACACTTTCCATGAATTTCATAACCTGGTCCAGCAATTTGATGCCTCTGTAGTTTCCTCTCTCCAGAGCATCACTTTTGCCATTGTAACAGTTAACAATAATACTGCTACACCAGGCATTGGGTATGACACTTTTCTGTATTACTTGATTAACTATGCGTGTGACTAGTAGATGTCCTACCTCACCAGATGTTTTAAGCATCTCTGCGACTATACCTGATGGACCAGCAGCCTTCCCTACCTTCATATCCTTAATCATTTTGGAGACTACGTTGCTTTCAACTTTAATGGCTGGTCCCTCTGTTGGGTCTAGATGGGGTTGACTCTCACTCACCCACACATTCTCTACATTCAGCAGCCTTTCATAATAGCTCGTCTATGCCTCTTTCTTTCCTGTGTCAGTGAGAGTAAGTATGCTGTTATTGTTTTGGACACATTTCTCACCAACTACGTCCTGATTTTCTCTGGTACACTGCCTTGCAATCTTGAACACCTCATGCCTCTGATCCTCATGTCGCAGAACATGTGGAAATATCTTCTTTTCTTCTACTTCACCCTTTGCTAGATATACCTGGTGCCTAGCTTCTCTTCTGGCTACTTGATATAGTTATTTACTCTCACCTTCCTTCCAATTCCTCCAGACCTATCTCTTAGCCTTTATGGCTCTATCTACATTACTATTCCACTACCAAGTCGTTTTTCGTTTGGCTGGGACCTTGCACCAGCCACAAATCTCATCTGTGGCCCTCAGCGGGTTGTTCCGTTGGAACTGCCAGTTCTCCTCTATGATGTGTTGCTCTAAATCTCTCTGCCTCTCATCATATGCATTCACTAATATATCCCTAAACCTCCTACTGTTTGTTGGCTCTTTGAGATCCCATGTCTTCCTTCTCCAAACTGTCATGGGTCTCTGAGTCCGTTGCGCTCTAAGTCTGAAGTCACTAACGACTAGCCTATGTTGGGTGGTACATTCTTCACTGGGAAATGACTTAGTATTCATAACCATCTGCCTATCTCATTTCCTGGTGAGGATGATGTCTATCTGGCTTGAGTGTTCGCCTGATTTGTAGGTGATCAAGTAGCTGGTTGGTTTATTGAAGATGGTGTTGCAAATTGTTAGGTCAGACTGGTCGGTTTCTTGAAGTTAGTGTTGCAAATTGTCAGGTCTGACGATGGTGTTGCAAATTGCAATATATCTATAGATTTTTAGCCAACACTGTATATAAACACATGTATATAAACTGTATATAAACACTTGTATTGTATATAAAGACAAGGTGTTTATATCTGTTTATTCATATAGTGTTGGATAAAAATCTATTGATATATTCTATAGTACAGTATATCTTAAACTAGATTATCTTTTTAACAGTATGATTTTAAGGGAGATTTGGCTACTATTTTTACCTGGGTGTATGACCATATAGATGCTCCCTTGTTAGCCTGCATATGAAATTCATCATCATCATTTATCGACTATGACTTGCACTTGTGTCAGGTACGATGATGGATGTGCCACATATGCCATTCTATCATCAGTGTCCTAAGACAGACATGTTACATATTTCGTTCTATCATCAGTGTCCCAAGTTCATCAGCAGTCATAGCACCTCTGTCCTTGATCAGGGTCTTGACCATGGTTTTGGAAGGATGCTCATCTTTCATCCTCTCATGGGCTGGTTTCCAGATGATGACTTGGCTGACAGACAACTCTAGGTGTCTCAGACAGTGCCCAGCAAACTTCAGCTATCTTGTTAGTCAACTGGGAGAGGTCATGATAGAGTTGTTCATTGGTCACTTTCTGCATCCAGCTGAAGCTGAAGGCCATCTAGAGTATCTGAGTGTAGCAGCCTTCAAGGGACTTAGCCGTGGATCTAGTGAGAGGGCCAAGTTTCACACCTGTAAAGAAGGATTGTCTTGATCACTGCTATGAAGAGTTTACTTCATGAGTGTGGAATTTGTGCCCTTAATGTTGCATGCAACATTTTAGGGTACTATTTACAACCTGCTGTTTATTTGACTGCATAAAATAGTTTGTTTCACTTAATATTATTTCTATCGTTCACTATTAAAAAGAAATACAAGTGAACTTGTTAGATTTATTTTTATCTCTATTATTAGTCCTCATATATTGATTTCTTACATTGGCACAAGGGTTTAAATTTGTAGGGTATAGGAGAAGGGTATAGTTGATTGAATTGTCCTCAGTCTTGCCTTCTCATACATGCTTTATTGATCCCCAATTAGCTGGAGAGATGAAAGACAAAGTTGACCCCCTCCAGGATTTCAACTCAGAATGTAAAGGAAAAAAGTATATACTAAAACTTAATAGAAATATTCTGTTGAATATCTTAAATTTTGAGTATGTGGACAAAGAGGAATCTTCGTTTTCTAAGATGTTTATCACTAAAGAATGATGGCAAGTATGTGACAGTCTTGTATGCTTAAAACGAATGGCAAGTGGCAGTTATTGATTTATTTCAGTGGACTTAATTCACTCAAAGCTTATCTCTATTATATGGTGTTTGTTATGGTCTATGTAGGTCAGGATTAAAGCACCAGCTACAGCTTTAAGGACAAGCTACAGCTTAGGGCCTCACATTCTGAAGGGTCTCTCAAAATCTCAGAAAGTTGTTTGTTTCATTCTTTAATTTTATTATAATTTATATTTAACCCAATTAACCTAATTAACAACAATTAACATTAATGATTTAGATCCATTTATTAAAAAAAGATCATTATTTACATAAGTTTGTAGGATTGTGTTATTTTATAATTATATTTAAATATTGATTTTTATTAGATTATTCTGTTAGGGCCACTACAGGATCCTAACACTTAGAGCCTCACCATGTCTAAATCCAGCCCTAGGTATATTGAAATATTGGTTTCTAATCAAGGTATGGAGAACATTGTTGTTAGCCAAGTTGATAAGGTACCAGACAGTTAGTCAAAAGGTTGTCAGTATTCTGTCACTGGCACTACATTGTGTGTGTGTCTGTCTGTTTCTAAGACATGTAACTCTTAAATAATCCAGTTCTTGCAGCTGAAAATAGGTATAATAGGAATAGCTTGCTGCTATAAGTAATATCAGTACTATAAAACTGGTGAGTGTTTTATTGGCTTATATTGCTTAGGTTAATTTGGCCAACATGAAAGGTTACCTATGACAAACTAGCATCTTATCCAAGAGAAGATTTGTCTTTCATTTACTTAATGTTACGGAAGCTAGGGATAAGCACTACAGATGTCCATGAAAGGACTTCCATGACAATAGAAAATCTCATATAGGATTGTTGGATATTTTTTTCTTTTACAAATTAATTTTTTATGGATTAAGTCTACTACCCAAGAATAGGAATAGTCCCCCTGATGGGTTTCCTCACAATTTGCCCTCTACCAAAACTCACTCACAAGACTGGTTGAAAATTGTCCAAGGTACTGTGCTATGGCATTGAATCCTAAACATAGTTGTGAAGCAGACTTCTTAACGATAGAGTCATGCTTGCTCCTATGCTCATGTCTCTGTCAAAGAGAAAGGATAGAGAGGATACAGCTCAATTGCAAATCAGTTGTTGTAGACTGTTGATGAGTGAAGGCTTGTCTACCAGGTAAATGGCTTTATCTTGGATGTGTGTATGTGTTTCTGTGTATCTATGTGTATCTATGCACCATTCCAGATATGAGAGGATTTCTTTAGTGTAGAGCATGTTTGTGCTTAGTAAAGTTAACAGTTGTTCAAAGCATAAATGTTTTCTGCACCCGAAGAAAAATCCCAGTCTTGGTTCTCTGAAGTATGTGAAGGCCCCAAGAAAAGTTGTCTGAGATTGTTAGGCATAGTACTTTGTAAAGAAAAGACTAAACTAACATATCTTAAAACTTTCTCAGTTCCTGCACACAGAATTTGTCTACATGAAGGTCTCTTCTACACTCAACCTCAAAAGCTCCTACTAAATATGAACAATTTACATGAATAGTGACTTATAATGGAAACTGGACAACATATTAACTTTCAACCAATTGGCTGTTGCTGGTTTTGATGGTTTTAACTACAAATTATTCATGAGTGAGAAAAGTCATTATGATATAAGACTTCAACAGACCACCTGATGACAGTCCTTCAATATGGCAACATCCAATTGGCTGAAACCAGTAAAAGAGTACACATAGTGTCTGTACTTTGATGTTGTTAGATGGTCAATGTAGCAAGAGATATCCAAGATGGTATAGACCCCAAGCATTAATTGGAAAGGATTCTTAGCCACAATATTGTCACCGAAATCATGAGGAAGGGCGTTGTACTGCTTCCATATGCATTGGAAATAAAGAAGTTGTTCTTGACAATCGCTGCATTGTTCCATATAATGCATAGTTACTACAAAGGTTTTGTTGCAGAATTACAGACTCTGCTCCTGTTATAGTAAAGATTCATCATCATCGTTTTACGTCCGTTTTCCATGCTGGCATGGGTTGGACGGGTGATTTCGGCCCGCATCGATTCATTG
>JAOPJM010002323.1:13184799-13196283 GCA_027124095.1 Muusoctopus leioderma | reverse complement strand
GGACGTCATATGATATTCAAGTTCTCAAAAGTGATATAGAGATAGCAGTAGAATAAAAATTATTCAACATTTATATTGCTTGAAAAAAAATAAAAGTAGTAGTCCTCGGCAGGATTTGAACTCAGAACATACAGAGCCAGAATAAATACTGCAAAATATTTAGTCTGACTCTTTAACGTATCTTTTACCATTTTATTATTAATTGATCGAGAGAAGGGGAAAGAGAGAAAGAACAAAACAGTAAAAAAGGACTACCTCCTACTTAACCGCCTATAATAGTTTTACTTCTTACTTTCCCCCTCCTACTCAAGTGAAGTGCAACATCTTGTCTTTCCCCATCTCTTTGGGGAAATTTCATATTTTAAGTGAAAAATATGTATTCCAAGATGGGATTCCGGATTTCGTTGTACATGAAATTTTCTGGAGTACATTAGGATGTCCATGACAAACATTCGCACTTATTTAAATAGATATATAACAATGTTTAAGTTTACCCTTGTTTCAGTAACCCATGACACACTATTGATGAATGTTGATGATATAACATCGATGTATAATAACTACTCTATTCATAAAATTTAATCAGTTAGTCTAATTTTCTGATTGCAGTGAAGTTTCTATGCAGAGACAGAGATATGTTGTTGGCTTAGAGAAACTGGACTCAGCGGCATCTCAGGTGTCAATCATGCAGAAGGAGTTGACTGATCTTCAACCCCTGTTGGTTGTTGCTAGCAAGGAAGTAGATGAAATCATGATTGTTGTAGAAAAGGAATCTATTGAAGTGGCAAAGAGTGAAAAGGTGCATTTTCATTTATTTTATCAAACCCTTCATCCTGACATCAAAAATATTCATTTACATATTGACATAAATAGAATATCATCATACATATGTATTTTCTGCCAGATTATTTGTAATCAGCAGGTCTATTAGTGGCGCATGGGTGCAGGTAGGGTTGAATTGTTAAGAAATTTGCCTTGCAATCATGAGGTCCTGGGTTTGATCCCACTGCACCGTACCTTAAGCAAGTGTTTTCTACCATGGAAACTGTATGGAAGCCTGTCAGATGGACTTTACTTATAATTCAAAGGGTCACCTTTGTCACGCACAGCACCATGCTGGCTCTGCCTTAGGGTTACGTTAAGTGTACAAGTGTCCGTGGAATACTCAGCCAATGAGTAGGTTGTTCTGTTGATTGAACAACTTGAATAGCGGAACCGATATGAGCTCCATTTACTGTCAGGGTCTCATTAGCTGTATTGACTTCAGTAATGACATGAAACAGTTTTGTGACATTCATCACTTACCGCAAGAGTATTGGTCATGTTAATTTTATTCTTTCACTAATCTAACTTCATAACCTGATATGTTATAATTAGTGTTTTTTTTATGTTTGTTTTTTGTTTACTCAGTACATTATTAGAACTGATAATCTTCTAGTTGTTGTTGTTGTTGTTGTTGTTTAACCCCAGATCAACTCTAATCAAGCAGCCCTATGATCAAAGGCATTTCAGCCATGACCATCCCATCTTATTTCCAAGTATAGTGAATCTAGAACTACATTATCCAATATGGGCTTCCTTTTTTTTAGATGGTAGGTTGTGATTTACGGGATATTTTGCTGATTTTTCTTGCAAATCACATGATTACGTAGAGGTTCTCTGGTTTGATAATAGGGAAAAACTTTCAATTTTCATGTCTCTAGACTTGTCATAATTTACAAATTTCATCATTTTTCAAATGTTACAATTTGAAATATTTGCTCATCCTGAGATCTAAATTTCATGACATCTGGATATTGTCAGTATTGATTATTTCAATCATTCCAGATTATTTACAATTGATAATCTTGAAGTTCTATGATATATGAAAATGTTAGGTTTTGTCAACACTCCTATAAATATCTGTGTTTCATGTCCCAGACCATTTAGATATTTTTGATCAGTTAGTCAGGAGTGAAGGGTAGTGCCCATCACTCTTTTTCAGGGCCTCCGAGACAGGTGGGAGGGAAGGAGGAAAGTATCCTCAGACTGGAGACTTGGCCCGAATACTTGCAACAGAGTGGGCTCCACTTAAGGCACCCAAGGGCCAAGTGATGGTGTTAAACTGGGCGACAGATTAAGTCTACCACCCAAGTAGGCTATGGCAAGATTTGAACTCAGAACGCAAAGAGCTGGAACAAATAACGCAAAGTATCCCATCCAACACTCTGATGATTCCGCCTGTCCACTGCCCTAGACTGGTACTTTATCTACCCATAACGGATGAAAGGCAAAGTTGAAATTGGCTGGGTTTGAACTCAGAGCACAGTGAGCTGGAACAAATACTGCAAGGCATTCTACCCGACGCTCTAACGACTCTGCCAATTTGCTGCCATGTCAGAATTTGATATTTTGGTAATTCTGTACTTGTTAGAATTGATAATTTTTAAGTTCCCTTACATGTAAAAAATATTCAGTTTCCATCCTTTCATCACAAGTATCCATAAGGATATAATTTAACTCTGGTTTTTGAAGCCACATTTCGAGGGAAGATAAATTATCCATTGGATAGGACAGAATTTTGTTTAATGGCTTAGTGAGATGGGGAAGGGCAATACACATACACTTTTACTGGGCCTCCAAAACTGGTGGGGTGGGGGTGGTGAGGAAGAAACCACGACTCAGAGTTACCACAGTCGGAAGCAGGGCAGGAAGATCTTGAGATATCCTCAAACCTGAGACCTGGTCCAAATGTTTACAACAGAGTGGGTTCTGCCAAAAGCACCCAAGAGCCAGATGGTTTTGTTAAACCAGATGATGAATTAGGTTTGTCACCCAACTGCAAATGGGAATTGAAATAGTCTTGGACCACAATAGTCTTGGATCACAATAGTCTTGGACCACAATAGTTATCAATGCATATGTTCCATGAAGCAATATTTTACTAATTGCATGTAATGTGATAGATGTGTGATTGCTATGAAAGATCATCTGATTTAGCATTTGTGTCAAGTTTGAGGGATTTTGGCTGTATATTGTTCATGAGTAGTGAGAGACATGACAACCTAGTCTTGTAAGATTGATTCTTTATTATGTGTAGTGATTGTATTTTGGTGCTTTTGAAGGAGACTAGGCTGTCATGTCTCCATAGGAGGATGTTTTTCAGGTCATCTCTGTTTATGGAAGCTATGTAAAGTGTAGTATAAGGTGTCTAGTTTGGATGGGGATGATATCTGTGTGAAGAAAGTTAAGGATGAGTGAAGAGTTATATCATCTATGTAGGTGTGTGTGTGTGTGTGTGTGTGTGTGTGTGTGTGTGTGTGGTTAGAAATAACAATGAAGAGTTGATTATTGTACAGAAGGAACAGTATAGGAAACATAACTGAACTCTGAGATGCTTTAATTTGTCAGTTAAAAGTTAAAATGTGCATCAGAGAGATCCCTGTTGACATATCCTGCAATGGGATGGCCTGACAAGAAACTTCTGCCCCAAGAGATGAGAGACAGATGGAGCCCATAGACAGGCAACTTTGCAAGGATGTTCCCAGTGTCAGACACTGTTGAAGGGTTTGCTGATTTCAAAGACAACAACATTGCTTTTATTGATGTTATCAAAGGTGAGAGACCACTGGGGCATGGTGTAGGAAAGTAGATCTCTTGTAGATATGGCTCTACAGAAACCATATTAATGGTTGCTGAGAACTGAAAAGAGACTTTTGAGATGCTGGAAGTAAGGTGGGTGATTGGTTGGTCGTTGGAAGGGTAATAGAGATTGCTTTTTTCAATGGGATGAGACACACTTGTGCATTGTCATAGGTTTGTGGTATATTTTTGTAGAGAGGGGAAAAGATTGAAGAGTTTGGTGAGGATAGTAGCTAGTTTGGGAGTGTACTGTTTCAGGGTAATGGAGGGAGCACTATAAAGACCTGTCACTTTGTTGGGCTGGAATTACTAGAGAAGTTTTTACACTTGTCAACTATGTGCAAGTGGTGTGAGACAGGTGGGGATTGAGAAGAAGAGTATTGGAGTGGTTAATTAATTGTTGAATAGTTCAGACAACCAAAACCTCCATTAAAACAAATTGATAGATATGGAAGGGAGGTGTTATTTTATTCTCTTACTGGTTTTGGTCATTGGATTGTGGCCATGCTTGAGCACTGTCTTCAAGGGTATAGTTGATTCTGTCGACCTCTTTACTTGACTGGTACTTATTTTATTGACCTCGGAAGGATGAAAGGCGAAGTCGACCTGGACGGGATTTGAACTTAGAACCTATAGGGATGTCCCCACAAGGTATTTTGTTCAATGTATTACTGATTCTGCCATTTACTGCCATGTCTGCTAAAAGATATGCTAAATGATAATAGTAATTTTTTTTTTCAGATTGTCAAAGCAGATGAAGCTGTAGCTAATGAACAAGCTATTAATGCTAAGGCCATTAAAGATGACTGTAACAGTGATCTCGCTAAAGCCATGCCAGCATTAAACAATGCTCTAGCTGCCCTGGATACTCTAACTCCACAGGTAAACCTTTCATTACTTTTTACAATTGGCCTAGTTTGTAGGGTACTGGACAACTATCTGAGATGTTGGCAGTTCGTATTCTGTCATTGGTGTGTAGTGTGTCCGTAACCAAGACATTTAACTCTTAATGGATGAATCCACATAGCTCTAAGTAGGTACTGCAGTTTGCGTAATTCACTGCCTATGAGCAACAGCGGCAGTACTGTGGAATTGATATACGTTTTGCTGGCTTGCAGTACTGAGTTCAATTCCTTGCTCTGGTGAAGCTATATATGATAGACTAGCATACTACCAAGAGTTAAATTTATCTTTTGCTTGCTTTTTTTTATGGCTTAGTCATAGAAGGAAGAACAGCGTCTATAACTCTTTTTAGGTTCTCTGAGACTGGTGCGAGGAAGTTTTTCTCAGACCGGGGACCTGGCCTACCAAAGGCATCCTAGGACCAGGTGGTGGTGTTAAACTAGGTGACGGATTAAGTCTATCACCCAGTGAGGCTATGTAAACCACTCTATGGATACTTTTAATTTAAAAAGGATTAGCTTTAGCTGTTTTTACTTTCAACATATTGATTCAATGATTGTTTGCTTTTTGTGCCACTACACAGTTTCGCCATTGATTTTTTTCTGCACCTTTGGTATCAAGGTCTTGCTAGATTATCCATGTTGCCAGATCAACAGAGTTCAACTCTACTTTACTGACCCACCAATTATGTACCAGCTGTGTCTCTAAAGCACCGATGGTCAGCTTGAAACTTAACTGTTAACTTGCTATTGGTAGGAATTTATACCAGACAGTTTCTTTTAACCTGCCACATCTGGCAGAGTATTTTACTTGTCTATAGGGATCCTGTTCTAAAATGAACACTGCATATTGTGATGATATAATACTCATATTTGTATATCTTTATGCAAGAAGGATCAAATATGTTTGACAAATATAATATCCCAAAAAACAAATTCAGACTAAGCTGAAAAATATTAATTACCTACCTACCTACTTACCTCAGTGTGGGATGGCAAAAATTGGTGTGTCAAGCGAAAATACCTTGTGCTATATCACTACATCTCTTTACACTCTGTTGATCTTGCCTTTCGTCCTCCTGAGGTCAGTAAAATAGGTACTAGACAAACTAATGATATCGATATAATCAACTGAATCCTTTGAGGATGGTACTCCAGCATGGCCGCAGTCTACTGAAGGAAACCAATAAAAGAATAAAAGAACATTTTAATTGATATAAGCCATGCTTGGAAGAATTATGCTAAAATGTGACAGTAATTCTAAATCTTTGAATATTTCTGGAACATTTGGGATGTATTTATTAAGTTTTAAAAGCTCTTCAATTTTTTTCTCAGGATATTACTTTGGTAAAATCTATGAACAACCCACCTTGGCTTGTACGCCTGGTAATGGAAGCTGTCTGTGTCATAAAAGGCATAAAACCTGACAGAGTTCCTGATCCTACTGGTACTGGTAAGAAAATAGAAGACTTTTGGCCACCATCTAAACGTGTGTTAGGTGATATGAAGTTTTTAGAAAGTTTGCACACATTTAATAAGGTAATTACTAATTTTATTTAGTGAATTATTTGTTCTGATTCAGATTTCTGTCAGCAATGTTTCCTCTATCTTTTCTTTATCTTTTATTATGTTCTTTAGTTTCTTTTCTGTCTCTTTTTCCTTTTCCAGTTCTATTATTTTCTGATTTGCTTTCTCATTCTTTTCTTCATGTTTTTTATATATTGTTTTCCATACTTAATCAGTATGGTTGGTGACAGGAAGGGCATCCGACCGTAAAATCCTGCCTCAAGAAATCTCCGTTCAACCCATGCTAGCATGGAAACACGGACGTAAAAACGATGATGATGATAATGATGATGATGAATGTTTCAAACGCTCTTCAGAGAGTAAACAAAAGTGACAACTAAATTAAATGTCTAAATAAGGTAAAGTCTTGAATTAAAGGAAGCTGGTGGTGGGTTTTGCATTGGCAAAAGTTAACCCATCAGTTAACCCATCAACATTTGTGAATAAAAACAATTGAAGTGATTTAATTTGCCATGAGGAGTGAAAGATCCAGTGTTTCACACACTTGTCCCTCTTTGGGGAGAAATTTCTGAGATGAGTTATTGGTAATAAGATTATAATTTTCATTGTACTATGAATCTAATCTTTAGAGATGAAACATTTGTTAAATATTTTCATCTACATTATGTTTCAATTGTTTCAGTCATCATCAGGTATCTTATTCTTGGAAGTGTACACAGTAATACCAAACTGGATTTTAACTAGGAACCTATATTTCTAAACTAAGGTTAATAATGCTCATATTCACTAGGCTACTGATGCACTGATAAGAGTGCTATTACTTTAAGTTTAGAAATAAGTGTTCCTAGTTCGAATCCAGTCTGGTATCATCATAATTATCATCATCATCGTTTTTTACCTCCGCTTTTTCCATGCTGGCATGGGTAGTAGAGGAGATAGAAAGCAGGGTTAAAACAAGTAAAGAAAGAAAAACAGTGACAATAGCCAAGGCACATGCAGAGTACACAGAATAAAACACAGCAAGATGGAAAAGTGAACAGTAAAAGAGTGCGTCGGCCAGTCAGGAGTTGTTAAAGGAAACTGGCATGCTATATTTTATAATTTAAATTTAGAATATCTTTTTGATTATGTGACATTATAAAGGATAAGAGATTCAGCAGGCTGAGTTGTTAAGAGAGTTCGTGGAAGGGCTTGATACATTTAGTTGCTGTGAGTAGTGAAGGATCTAACATTTTAGGCCATTGCTCTTCATCTGAGTGAGAAAGAGAGAGAAATTGATGTTACTGCTTTAGTTGTAGTCAAGTAAAATGACAACAATATTTTCTTTCTGTTCCTCAATCTTAAATGAAGAGCAAGGGTCTCTTAGTAATTGAACTTACCGAACTCTTCTACAAACTCTCCTGTAGATTAATTGTTACTGATGCAAACCATCACCAGATTTCCCAGATTATGGATTTTACCATAAGTTGTTAAGATGTTTACTTGCTGCCTAACAGATTGAATGCTTATATCTTGTCACCAGTGCAGTGCAGTGCGCTGGGTCTTTGGGAAGGTACTGTTCACTACTGTAAAGAGGGGGGAGTAATTGATGAATAACTGATTAGTATTTTGTTAGCTTGAGCTCAGATCTGCTCATTAGTATAGCTTAAAGGGAGATGGGCTCTGCCAGAATAAATTACCCTAGATACACTGTGTGGTATTATTGAAACTTTAGAATTTTACTAGTTTCGTGCTTATCACTATTTTTTGTGACATTAAGTAAATTAGCCAATTCTCCACCTGGATAGGATGCTAGTCTATCGCAGCCAACTTCTCTTGCAAGAGGAATTGTATTCAGCACTGCAAGTCAATGAGTCACTCATCAATTTTTACAATGCTGCTCTGTTTACATCAGTGAATTAACTATACCACTCTGTAGAGCCTACATAAAGCTAGATAGACTCAACCATTGATAAGTGCCTTCCTTATGGTCACAACACAGTGCTGGTGACAGGACACAAACCTCCAACCTTGCTTGTTGTCTGGTACTTTATAGATTTTATCATCGGTGCTCTCCTCTAGATGCACTACATGAAGACAAAGTGTTTGGTGGAGTCCCAATCTCCTAGTGAGTTGAAAGACTCAGGAAAATATACTTTGCAAGTTTAGTTTCAAATTAATTAGGTGTAACAATCTAATTTCCTTAGTTAGAAGTAGAAAAATAAATATTTAGTTAAAGTAAAGAAAACTAGCTTTTCAAATGCTGGAGAACTCTGCCGAGGGTAAGTCACTGTTAGATATTTATAAGTAACGACCAAAAGCTTATATTTCAAATGTTATCTGATGTGATTTTCTTTACTCTAGGATAACATAAGTCCAGCAGTCATGAAAACAATCCGAGCTAAGTATATGACAAACCCAGATTTTGATCCTGAAAAAATCAAAGTTGCATCAACGGCTTGTGAAGGTCTTTGTAAATGGATACGAGCTATGGATACATATGACAAGTAGGTGACTTAGTTTGAAATTTGTGATGTATTTTTGGGTGGAAGATTTAATCAGACACCTGGTTTAACACCACCACTTAATCCTTGGGTGTCTTTGGGGGAGTCTCCTCTGTTGCAAACAGTTGGACCAGGTCTTGATATTGCATAACCCATGAGTCATGGTTTCCTCCTCTCTCCCACACCTACACCAGTTTTTGAAGCCCTGCAAAAAGGATATAGATGCTGCCCTTCATTCTCTAACTAAGCCATTTAAAAAAAAGAGAAAAAAATGATGAATTCAGGCACAGTTATTTGTAACAGTTCAATTATAATCTAAGAATATGTATATTTGGGGAAATAAGGCATATAAAAATAATTGGAGGATATCATCGCCATCACCACCACCACCACCACAACCAACACCACCACCATTATCATCATCATCATCACCATCATAACCTTTATCAATATTATGTCTAGTTTTCTATGCTAGGATGAGGGAAATATATTGATTGAAACACAATGTAATAGACATTCTGTTTCAGTGTCCAGCATAAACCACTGTTGTAGATTGAGATTAATAAATGCTTAATAAATACATTAAAACCATTTTGGGACTATAATTTCTGATGAAATAATACTGCCTATATTTTTTAATTCATTTTGAAAATAATCAAGAATTTGGAGGGATTTAGTAAAATAACTAACTTTTCCATTATTAAGCTGGTGTTTGAGAATACAACCTAACAAAAAGTTCTTACATATAATTATGATAGAAAGTTTAAATTTACTTTTGAACACTTTAAAACGGGATCATAAAGCAGAGGTGGGTTTAGGCAGGTTGGTATCAAAAGGATTAAATACTATTCAAATGAACACTATTCAAGGATTAATATTGGTTTTTATGTTACTGCTTCTTTTATTCTACAGAGTTGTCAAGGAGGTTGCTCCTAAGATAGAAACTCTGAAGAAAGCTGAAGAAGAACTAAAAATTGCTAAAGGATCTTTGGATAAAAAGAGGGCTTCGTTAAAAGCTGTGCAGGACAAACTTGATAAGCTAAACCAAAAAATGGAAAGTAATAAACAGAAGAAAGCAGACTTGGAAAACCAAGTAGATTTGTGCACAAAGAAGCTTGAAAGAGCAGAGCAGTTGATTGGAGGTCTGGGAGGAGAGAAAGACAGGTAATGTCTATAAAACTTATTTCAATCTTAACTTTACATTATTTTCTACCTTTTTTTATGTGATGTTAGCTGAGGTTATATAGTTTGGAAAATTGAAACTTTTATATAAATTCTTAGGTGAAGTGCTGATATAGGTTAGCTGATTAATAGCTGATGGTAGCCAAGACACAAATGGAGTTATGAAATCATGGAGTGGACTGGCTGGATATAACTTATTGGGACTTTGACAGACATTATGGGAGAGATGTTATACTGTTGACCTGTCTGACTGATGCCAACATAGAAAAAAGGGATATGAAATTGGTGGTGGTGGTGGTGGTGATAATGATGATGTGCCTGCTGTGTGTGTGTGTGTATGAATGTGCAAAACTGGGACTCTAAAAGTAAGTAAATAAATGGATCCTTGTTTGGTTTCAACAATGAGTATTCCAGTTGTTCAATCAACTGAACAGCCTACCTGAATTTAAGTGGTTGAGTATTCCACAGACACTTGTACCCTTAACATAATGCTCAGGCAGAATCAGTGTGACAAAGCTGGCCCTTTGAATTACAGGTACAGTCTACTCGATGGGCTTCCAAACAGTTTCCATCGACCCAATTTCACTCACAAGGCTTGGTTTGACCTCAGGCTATGGTAAAGGACACTTGTCCAAGATGCTATGTAGTGGTCTCATGGTTGCGAAGCAAACTTCTTAACCATCCAACCATACCTGCATCCATAGATATATTTGAAAATATAATGTGGAAGGTCTGTGAGGCTTATATGTTAGTAGAGGGTGGTGGGTAGGGATCAAAATTGGAGTGAAGGTACTTAATATTTGAAATAAGGTGTGAATTATGTGTGTGTGTGTGTGTGTGTGTGTGTGCCTGCTTCCTTTGTATCACCCACTCTACCAGGATGTGGGACTTGTTGTTACTTACTGAAGCAAAGCAAGGACATAATACAATGTCTGCAATGCAGTTTGAAATCAAATTTAGAAATTTAACCGCTTCATGCTACTTATCCATTTCATTTGTGAAAAAATTCAAGTATAGGCATCGAACTGACATTGTCTACCTTCAATTCAAGCATTTTATTAGCAGAAACAATTTGTTTTAATTATAATAATAAAAATAATGATTTCTAACATAGGCACAAGGCTACAAATATGGGGAGATGAGTATGGTCTATTATATCAACTCCAGTACTTGACTGGTACTTTATTTTATTGACCCAAAAGGGTGAAAGGCCAAGTTGACCTCAGCAGGATTTGAGTTCATAGTGTAAACGGTCGTAACTAAATACTGCAAGGCATTTTGTCTGATGCTTTAAGGATTCTGCCTATCCCCCACCCTTATAATTGTTTTTAACGTAGCACAAGGCCAGCAACCCTAGTACTTGACTGGTACTTTATTTATCTACCCCGAAAGGATGAAAGGCAAAGTTGACCTTGGCAGGATTTGAACTCAGAGAACAATGAGCCGGAACAAATACTGTAAGACATTCTGTCCAATTTTTGTAAGGCATTCTGCCAATTTTGTCCTCACTTTGAGCGGATAAATCTTCCACCACTGTTATAATGATGATAATAATAATAATGATTTCTTAAATAGGCACAAGGCCAAAAATTTTGGTGGAAGGAACAGTCAATTATATTGATGCCAGTACTTGACTGGTATTTATTTTATCGACTCCGGAATGATGAAATAGTAATAAAACTACAATCTCTTCACACAACACACACCCCAGACAATAAATACCCAATAAAATAACACAACTCACACTACACATACTCTACGGAGTTAAC
>JAOPJM010002323.1:13161781-13176376 GCA_027124095.1 Muusoctopus leioderma | reverse complement strand
GTTTGAAGTGACACCAGTAGGTTGTGTGTGTGTGTGTGTGTGTGTGTGTGTGTGTGTGTGTGTGTGTGTGTGTGTTATCTGCATCAGAATTTGAAGTGACAGCAGTAGGTAATTAATGTAAAGAGAGAAGAATGTAGGGAAGATAAACCAAGTTCTTAGGTGGTAGGTTTAATCTGTTGCCCTGTTTAATACCACCACCTGGCCCTTGAGTACTTTTAGTGGAGCCCATCCATTGCAAGCATTCAGGCCAGGTCTCTGGTCTGAGGATACCTTCCTCCATCCCTCCCTCTCCCCACCAGTCTCGGAGGCTCTGACTAACCAATAAAAAAAAAGTGCAGAGGTACTTTTTTTCTTTCTTTTAAAATTTTGTTTCAATAGTTTCGTATGAGGAAAATGGGGCAATGCCGATGACCTTTTGCAGGGCCTCTGAGCCGTGGCGTAGCTGGTTGGGTTGGCAGTCTGTTCTGGGTGGCACTTTTTGGTACTTTTAATTTTTCCTATATGTTGTTTTCACTTTTTGTTTAACAGTCTAAGTATGTTTGATGCGTACTATGTTGTGTTTTTTTTTCGTTGGGGCTGCAAATTCAAGGCCTGTGCTGGGTGGCACAAACTCTGACTCCGAGACCAGTGAGAGGAAAGGGAGGAAGAAACTAGCACTCATGGGTTACAGCAGAAGGAAACAGCACATCAAGATACCGATTTATCCTCAAACTTGAGATCTGGTCTGAATCCTTGTAACAGACTGGTCTGGTAAAAGACACCCATTGACCAGGTGGTGGTGTTAAAGCATATCCATAAAGTGAAGGTCACCTATCAAATGTATACGATTTCTCATCATCCTTCACATTCAAAATATTTGTGTCTCAGAATATTGATTTGATGTTGTTGTTTCGCTGTATGTCAACCCTGATCGAGCAGCTCGATGTTGTTGTTGTTTCGCTGTATGTCAACCCTGATCGAGCAGCTCGATGATCAAAGACATTCTAGTCATGAGCATCCTGTCTTTTTTCAGAAATAGTGTATCTAAGACTACATTTATCCAATATGTTCTTCCTTTTTTTTTTAACATTAGAGTGTGATTTGAGAAAGATTAGGCTGATGTTTCTAGCAGGTCGAACAACCATATAGAGGCCTCCCTCATTGGCTCATTGTTTTCATTTCTTCTATGCATGATCTTATATTTACTTTCACTGTAATCATCTAAGATTTTCTCTTTACCTTGCAGCAATGCTCGGCGATGGCCTTTGATGATAGATCCACAAGGACAAGCTAATAAATGGATAAAAAACATGGAAAAGGCAAACAATTTGAATGTTGTCAAAACTGGTGACTCAGATTTCATTCGAACTCTTGAGAATTGCATTCAATTTGGAACACCAGTGAGTGGAATTTCTGTTCCTTGAGATACTTAGCAAGAGACAGATGTTGAGTAGTTAATCTGTAGTTAGTGAGTAGTTAGTTAAGCTGTAGTTGGGGAGTAATTAAGGTATAATTACTGAGTAATTAGAGGTAAAGTTGATGAGTTGTTTTTGGTGTAGTTGTTGTGTGGTTAAATCTGAATGATTGGATGGTTAAGGCTTAGTTACTGTTTGGTTACAAAGTAATTAAGGTACAAGAAGACTTTTAATCAAGGAATTTTAATTAACACATTGGAATTGTGTATGCACCCTATAAAATTAGGTAGTAGAGTGGAATACCAGCTTAAGCATGAGGCTTATTTTACGGTCAAGGACCACAAAGAAGATTTTGCTATATATGGACTAATAAATGCAGCTAAAACAGAAATAGGACTAATTAGCAAAACAATTCTAAAGATGATTAACAACAAAATTAGGCAAGAAACTCGCAACAGTGGAACAATAGTAACATAGTTATCAAGTGGTTTAAAAACATTAGGGATAAACAAAATTCTAGATTCAGACAATTTGATATTTGTTGACTTCTACCCGTTGATAAGCCCTTCTCTATCAAATAAGGTACCAGACTTCACTGAAAAAATATTGTGATTTAGACGAACTAGACTTAAAGATCATCACACATGCTAGAAAAACTCTACTCTTTGATAAGGACTCAGCTTGAGTAAAAAAATCCGATTCAACAGGCACTTTCGGAGACCTGGCCTGAATACTTGAAACAAAATGGACTCTGCTAAATGCACCCAAGGGCCAGGTGGTTGTATTAAACCAAGCAGTGGATTGTCTCGTACTTAGAATGAGAAACCTAACTGGATAGAGTGTAATTTGAATAGTTTGTCTGATTTGTGATTTCTTCTCATTCGTAATTTCTTTAATGTTCAGGTTTTAGTTGAAAATATCGGCGAAGAAATTGATCCGATGCTAGAACCACTTCTGTTGAAGCAAACATTTAGACAAGGAGGTACATTGTGTATCCGTCTTGGTGACAGTACTATTGAATACAGTAATGATTTCAAGTTCTACCTGACAACAAAATTGAGGAATCCTCACTATTTGCCAGAAACTTCCGTCAAGGTAAAATATTGATAATTTTTTGTTCTTTTACTAAGCACAAGGCCCATTTGATTATGGATTAAAGCAAATTTTGTAAGAGAACAAATTAAATTAACTCTAAGATATGGCCAGTAATTATTTTATCAAAAGGCATGGCTATGTCATTAAGAAGTTCACTTCACAACCACGCAGTTTCTGGGTTTGAACTGACTGCACGATACCTTGGGCAAGTGTCTTCTACTGTAGCCTTGGGTTGACCTATACCTTGAGAGTGGAATTTTGTAGACGGAAACTGTACGGAATCTCGGCATATATACATATGTATGAAATCAATAATTATGATTATAAAATGAATAACTGATCCCATCTTTTTCTAATGTAGGTGACATTATTGAACTTCATGATCACCGAGGAAGGTCTGCAAGACCAGCTACAAGGAATTGTGGTGGCCAAAGAACGACCTGAACTGGAAGAGGAGAAGAACGCTCTCATTCAGCAAGGAGCCAAGAATAAAAAGTCAGGATTGTTTTTCTTTTACAGAGTACATAATGATTTGTTAAACACTCACATATTGGCTTGCTGATGATTATTATACATATCATCATTGACATCTTTATTATCATCAATGGCATCCTCCTCCAATAAAAAGTGCTTGTTTAAGACTACTGTATGGTCTTATAAAAGCACATGCTGACTAGAGAGTTACAAAACGGAGCAATATATATATATATATATATATATAACACAAGCACACGAGACAGCGTAATTGAAAAATGAATATGCTAAAACCATTTCGAACAAGTTTACGTAAAACGTAAACAAGCCGTGGCGATCGCTGCAAATTTGTCTTGGAGAAAAAACTTCTCACTGTAGACTTTAAGTGTTAAAAACACCATAAGCCCTATGCGATGTCTACCGGACAAAACATACTGCAGTTTCAGGGTAGTTACCCTTCCTCAGCATTAAGTCACCGCTAGGTGTCGCATAGAGCTTTTTAGAACCTTTCAATCCTATATTATAAATCAGTCAGTACTATTAACTGATTTGTGTGTGAGGCTTATCAAGCCAAAATTTTTAGGACCTTTCAATCCTTTTGCTTTAATTACTTAATTATTCACTATTAATCATTGCTAATTGTAATTATTGCTTATGATCCTTGCTAGTAATAAGCGAGCAGGGTACATCTTTGGACTGCCAGGTCATATGTTATGAGTGCAAATCTGTTGCAGACGTTCTATTGTGTTTTGGAGCAGAGCACTTAATTATGGGTGCAAGCATGGTCATGTATTTAAGAAGTTCACTTCACAACTTCATGGTTTCATTTTTGATCTGACTGCATGGCACCTTGAGCAAATGTCCTCTGTCATAACCTAGGGTTGCCCAAAGCCTTATGAGTGAAATTTAGAAATTGTGTGGAAGCACATTGGAGGGAGTGTTCTCATTTTTGGGTGGTAGACTTAATTCGTTACTCAGTTTAGCACCAATACCTGGTGCTTGAGTGGCCTTAGCAGAGTCCACTCTGTTGCAAGTATTTGAACCAGGTCTCTGGTTTGAGAATAACTTCCTCCCTTACTCTCTTCCTCACATCAGTCTCAGAAACACTGCCCTTCCTCCTCTGGCAAAGTCATTCAAAAAAACAATTATGTGTACCTCAGTTCACTTAATAGGAGAAAGCAATAGGAAATTTGTGTCTCTTTCCTTTGAAAATCCTATAGGCAAAGTACCCATCCACAGGATCACATATCATTGATCCAGTGGCATATATTAAATTAAATCATTGCTAAATACTTTATAATCATTGCTAATTATTTTGTAATCTTCACCAATTAAATTCTAATTGTTTCAATGTGTGTACCCCCATGTATATATGGGCTACATAGATTTACAGCTGCAGCTTTGGTTTTTAATTCACTGTAACCTCTCATGATGATTTCTTACAACAGCTCAAGGCTTCAGATTTTGGATGATAAAAATGAGAATTTCTGACATTCACACCTTTACTAACACTGTTACAAGGGAGCCTTTATGTGATCAGTAGACTTTCTAGAAGTAGCAGCCAAATCTCCCTCAAATTACACCTCACTGTCTTAAAAAAGAAAGGACACATTGGATAATGTAGTCCCAGATACACTATATCTGGGGGAAAAAACGATGGGATGGTCATTGCTGGAATGCCTTTGATCATAGCTCTGCTGGATCAGAGCTGACTTTGGGGTTGAACAACAACATAACAAAAAGGAAGGGAAATACATTCAACCAAGAATTGGAACTAGATTTATGCTCTCATTCTTAGGCTTCATTCCTAGCAAAACTAGTGTTCTAGAAGCTTATTTGCTGTTTAGCCCCAAGTCAGCCCTGTTCAAGCAGATCCATGATCAAAGCGTTCCAGCCATGACCATTCTATGTTTTTGTATATCCAGGATTTACTTTGTCTAATATGTCCCTCATCTTCCAAGGTGGTACAGTGTGATTTTAGGGAGATTTGGTTGCTATTACTAGCAGGTTGAGTTTCCCCTGTTGGCTGGAAGCTTATTTGTATTCTATGGTTCTTACCTGACCTCTCATAAAGATAACCATATTTTGTAATTCTTTTTATTTGTTCTCATGGTGTATAGGCAACTTAAGGAAATTGAAGACAAAATCCTTGAAGTCCTCTCCACTTCTGAAGGAAACATTTTGGAAGATGAAACAGCTATTAAAGTTCTCTCGTCTTCTAAAGTTTTAGCTGATGAAATATCAGAAAAGCAAGTAAGTTCATTTGCTGAGAGTTTTAATGGTAATACAGTTCTTGAAGTAGGCTGGGGAACTTGGCATAAGTAAGACAGTATATGGTGGGATAGTAGGTAATCATGGTTATCATTGTTACTGCAGCTGCTGCTCCTTATACAGTGTTTTCTCTCTGTTTGGATTGGGAAGATGGGCTATATCTCTCCATGGTACAGTACCCCTTTACAATTTAGTGGGTTGGGTCAGTGAAATTTAATTGTTTTTGAAAGGGATACAGTAGAGTGCCAGTTACAGGACATGAGGCACAGACCCTTTAGCCACTAAGCTGGCATCCTAGAAAATTGGTGTGTTGCAACTCTTTCTTTGTTTTTCTTTGTAAAATACAAAGCCAATTCCTGTAAGGAAGGACTATAGTTGACTGAATCCACCCAACATATTCCATTCAACCATTGTCAATCCACTGTTGGATGAAGCCTCAGCATGCTGTTGCTGGCTTATCTATACAGATTGTAGGTCTATCTGTCTATGCTTGCCAGTTGTGAGATGGATGGGTGCTCACGTGGTTGGGTGATTAACCCTGGCCATCAGCACCTAGGCAGAATTTGAACTCAGAATGCAAAGAGCTGGAACAGATACTGCAAAGCATCTCATCCGATGCTTTGAAAATTCTGCTAATCTACTTCTCTGGACTGGTACTTTATTTATCAACCCTGAAAAGATGAAAAACAAAGTTGACCTCGGTTGGATTTGAACTGAGAGCACAGAAAGCAGGGATGAATACCACAAGGTATTCTATCTGTCACTCTAACCACTGCCAATTTGCCACCTTTACCAATATATTACTGGTATTTATTTGATTGATCTCAGAGGGATGAAAAAAACTTGCATCTAATGGGACAAGTTTAAAGCTGTAATATATTTAGTCAAGTTTTCTACTTTTCTTTTTCCTGTGAACTTGCTTCCTTTTCCTAACAAAATATCTTTAGATTTTTTATGAAATTTGCTTTTCATTGTGTTTTATTTTTGTCATTGTTTTGTTTTCTATCATTATTTTAATGTTATTTTCTTTTATCTTCATCCAGGCAATTGCTGAAGAAACTGAGAAAAAATTAGACATTGCACGTAGTAGCTACCAGGAAATTTCTGTTCACTCAACTATTCTATTTTTCTCTATTGCTGACTTAGCCAATATTGAACCCATGTACCAATATTCGTTGACCTGGTTTATAAATCTATTCCTCTTGTCAATTGAAAATGCCGAGCGATCTGAAAATCTCTTGCTACGACTGCAGAACCTCCATGCTCATTTCACTTATTCTCTCTACGTGAATATCTGTCGGTCTCTGTTTGAAAAAGATAAGGTATGTATTGATTTAAAGATGGCATACATTAAAGTTTAGACATGTATATGTTTCTACATATCAAACTATATTGTGCAATCTCACCTGTTTACACATGCGGGTGTTTAAATAATTTGTTGTTTCTTTGCTTGTAAAACCGATTAAATACTCAGTTATAAAATGTATTTTGTTGTTTACTGTAGTGTGCTATGCTTTCTTGTGGTATCTGTTAGGTAATTGAGAGAATTAAGTGTTGTTGATAGCCCCGATCCAACAGACCTATGATCAAAGGCATTCCAGCCATGCCAATCCCATCCTTTTGTTTTTTGGTATCTACGACTACATTATCTAATGTGTACCTCCTTTTTTTAAGATGGTAGGGAGAAGGAGGGTTTGATTCGAGGGAAATTTGGCTGCTATTTCTAGCAGGTCGAGTGACCATATAAAGGCTCTCTTGTTGGCTCAGAGAGTTAGGTGTTTTAGCCAGTGATGCAGAGCAGTGTCAGTGATTATATATGAACCTTTAATCATTCTATTGTTAGGCTAGTACTCTATCAAATCCACAGACTGAGACACTAACATGATTGCTATATGCTACAACTTTATGAGAAAACTGGATTACCGAGTCAATAGGGTACCACACAGCTAACCAAAAGATCAGCAGTTAATATTCTGTCTTTGGTGCTGCATTCTGTCCATAGCTAACACACGTAACTCTAATATGGTGAATTGCTGTGACTATATATTATACATACACAAACATACATATACAGCTGTGAAATGAGTTACTTCAACCTGGCTGTAAGGAAGCACACGGTTGTATGGTTTACCATTGTAAACAGAAGCAGTAGCATTGTAAAATTGAAGAGCACCCAAGCAAGACCCATAGGTCACTTCTAGGCAAAGGGTGAGGGGAACTGGGGAAGTGGCATTAATACCACAAAACTCTCTATATATACATGCATATTTAAGATAGCAAATAAAAAATGGCAACAAAATAACTGATAAAAGATTTAAATGAAATATGATGAGATGGAAATAAAAGAACTGGTGTCAATAAAATACAGTAAATGAGATGACAATAAAGGAGCTAATGTAATGAAATAAAATGAGATGGTAATAAAAGAACTGATAAAAATATTAACATGAAGGTAACCCCCAACATTATGCAAGGTACTTGTTAACTCTGAATTTAAAGAGATCAAGGTCGTATTTTGCAGGAAAACAATGCGGAGTGAGTTTATTCCACAATTCAGCTGTTCTGGGAAAAAAATCTTTGTGCATAAAACTTGCAGTGTATCTGTGAGATATCCAGGAAGTACGGATGTGATTTGTTAAATTTGGTAAACTGAATTCTGATAGGAAATTTCTGGACTGGCAGGACCAGGGAATGAAGCATATCTGAACATCTTCCGTGGAAATAACAGTAGAAAAGGGACAGTCTTGCAACATTTTGTCAATGATAGAGCGATTGGAGTGATGAAAAGAACTCATCACCAACTAGACTACACATTCAATTGTGCACTCTATCAAGAGTGGACAGTACATGTTTAGGGGAACCCACCCAAATGTGTGAGCAGTACTCCATTTTTTGGGTGGATCTGGCTCTTGTAGAGATACAATACAGCTTCAGGTGTTAGGAACGTTTTTTGAATGGTAGAATGTGCCCACCATTCTAGCCACCACCCTGGCAACAGATATAATGTAGGAGTCCCATCTCCAATCAGGTGTGAATTTAAGACCTAAGAGTCTATCCAGACAAAGAGGCACCTTCAAAGCAGTCCTATCCATCGAAATAGGGAGAAGGTCAGGAATTTCATGATGGTGGTGAAAAGATACTAGGTTGGTCTTAGAAGCATTAAACGTAACAAGTTATTTGTTTCCCCACTGCATGATCCTAGTTAGGTCACTGAACAGATCTGCTGCTAGGTCGAAGTGTGATGTTGTTAGAGGTGAGTCTGTAAAGTGTGGCATCATCAGCAAATATGTCAACAAAGGATCTTATTACTTTGTCTGGTAAATCACAGATAAGCAGCAGGAAGAGCCCAGGTCTCAGTACAAATTCCTGGGGTATGCCTGCATGATTTCATATCAGAAGACTGACTGCTGATGGCAACTTTCAGACTTCTTCTCCTTAAGAATGATTTGATGGTGGAAAAGAGTCTACCAGGTATGCCATAACTAGTTGGTTTATGAAGCAATCCTCTATGCCATACCATGTCATATTCTTTGGAGATGTCTAAGGCAATAACATGAGCATCAAAGCTGCTATCCAGTGCACTACTTAGCCTCTGAGTGGTGACTGAGTATGTCAGCAGTAGACCTGGAGGATTTGAGGAAATTTTGCTGTTATTTATAGCAGCTTGATGTATCTTTCTATTTTTAAGACAGTAAGTTGAATACGACTGAATAAAAGACAGTATGATCATAGCTGGAATGCCTCTGATCATAGGTTTGCTTGATCAGGGCTGATCTGAGGTTAAGTAACAATAACAACAATGACAACATAGAGAGCTGGATAGATGGATGGATGTGTAGGTGGGGAATTGATTAATTGATTGTCAAAAATTATAGTTTACAATAATGGGTTCTTGATACAAAAGGCTATATATTTTAGTATTGAAATTGATTTACAAAGATGGCAAAAATTGTAAAAGCAAAAGATTGATAAACAGTTGTATAAAAAACACTGAGATACTGAAATTAGTCAGACAATGAAAATAATTACATTCTATCTTCCAGAATATTCCTATGTGAAAAAAAATGATAAAGAAAAATAGTTCAGGCAGCCCCCATGTTATGGAAGCATTGAATTCCTGAAAATCTTGCTATAACATGGAATTCTATAACACAAAACCTATTTTCCCATTGACTTCCATGTTACATAATATGGAATTCCATGTTACGGCAAGATTTTCAGGAATACAATGCTTCCATAACACAAGGGATGCCTGTAGTATTGACCCTGT
The DNA here is from genome assembly GCA_027124095.1 of Muusoctopus leioderma. Taxonomy (NCBI): domain Eukaryota; kingdom Metazoa; phylum Mollusca; class Cephalopoda; order Octopoda; family Octopodidae; genus Muusoctopus; species Muusoctopus leioderma. The sequence goes on along the minus strand of JAOPJM010002323.1, from coordinate 13,166,872 downwards.
TAAGTAAGGCAGTTTGATGATAATAAAAAATAAGGGGAGGTGGGGCTCCATTAATTTATCTATGATTTGTTCTCATTTACTTATCTAGTTCTAGAACCCTGCTTCTGAGGAACAGTGTATCTTTATTAAGTTTTATAATCCTTACAACTATTTTTCTTTTAATCCTTTGTTGATTTAACTAACAGGCATTTATTTTATCGGCCTTGGAAAGATGAAAGGAAAAGTAGATCCAGGTGGAATTTGAACTCAGGACATAAAGGGCCATAACCAAATACTACAAAGTAGTATTTGGTTACAACCCTTTATGTTCTGATTCTCACCCAACCCCATTATTAAAACATCTAACATAACTTGAATAATCTTTCTAGTAGTGTATCTTTCATTAAAAATTAAATCTTGTATTATAAAAAAATTGAAATATTTCATTTTAAAAAAAGCAAAAAAAAAAACAAAGATACAAACAAATACATGTGTTTCTTCAGAAATATATTCTGTTATTTCATGTTATTTCTTTCAGCTGCTGTTCTCATTTCTGCTGTGTACCAATATTTTAAAGCATAAAAAGGAAGTTGATGAGGAAGAATATCGGTTCTTATTAACTGGAGGAATTGGCTTAGAAAATCCACATGTCAACCCAACCGAATGGCTACCACCACAGTTATGGGATGAATTCTGTCGATTAGATGAACTGAGTCACTTCCGCACTCTTCGGATAAAGTTTTCCAAGGATTCTTCCCTGTGGAAATATCTCTATGATAGTCTTGTAAGTCTGCCATTTGTATATTGTGTATACAGAATTACTATGTGTGTGTATTATTTGTATATTATGTATATGATATGTATATCATATGTGAATATGGCATGTTTATATGCCTACTATCATAGGCTTATGTATATTATATGGGTGCATGCATGGCTGAATCGTTAAGAAGTGTACTTTGCAATCATGAGGTTCTGCGTTCAAACAACCTGAATGCTTCATGATTCCACTGCTCAGGCAAGTGTCTTCTACCATAGCCTTGGAACGACCTAGGCCTTTTGAGTGAAATCGTGTAGACAGAAACTGTGTGGATTGTTCCTGTAATTCAAAGGAGCAGCCTTGTCTCACATAGTGTCGCACTGATTCTATCTGAGAGGTCAACAGAGGAAACTATAGAAATGTTCCTTGGTTAAGGGTTTGAGAACAATGGCTGTAGTCCTTGCAAGGAGTTATTCAACAATTAACTCATTATTGACGTGATTACACATGACACACACACATGCACATGCACACAAACACATACACACATCTGTGAAATGGCTGAATTGGTAAGTTATGAGACTATCAGCTCCTGGATCATTAGTTTCTATCCATTGTAAGTGTCTTCTTGTGTCCCTGAGCATAATGCTTCCTTCTATGTACTTCATTCATTTCACCTAACTTTGAGGAATTGGTACTAGACTATCCAAAACGATGGGATGGTCATGGCTGGAACCCTTTGATCATACATTAACTTGATCAGGGTTGACCTGGGGATAAACAACAACAACAAAATAGCTACAACATTGATCCAATTCTGTGCTGGTCTGCAAGACATCTCCAGTGAATCACAAAGTATCAAGACTGATACACTTCAGCCAAATTTAATTCACTGGTCTCTCTAGTGGCCGCCACCATCAGAAACGTTAGACATATGGGAAGTGACTGGATATCAAAACAAAAGTAATATGTCCTGACTGATATGCTGCCGCATCCCACATTCACATGCTACACAAGAGACGGAATGAATGATTGAATTGTAAGTGTGGTGCTCAGGCCCACAGTACAGTGCCAGTGACAGTATAGGAATCATTGGTACTTTCATTGGTAAATCAGCAATTCGTTGATTTACGAACCTACTATTCCAGTGGTTTCTAACTGGGGTGTTGCAACACCCCAGGGTGTCGTAGACAGTGGTTAGGGTTGTAGCGAGGTTTTACATTTAACATTTATATAATTATATATTCAATAAGAGTGTTGTGTACCTTGAGCATAGGGAGATAGGGTGATGAGGTCACAGAAATGTTGGAAACCCACGACACTATTCTTTTAACAAAGTCCAAAATTCATGAGCCAATGAGGAAGTCTTTACACGATTGCTCAACCTGCTACAAATAACAATCAAATCTCCCTAAAATCACACACATCCAACCATATTAAAAAAGGAAAAGGAATGACATATTGGGTAATGTAGTCCTAGATATGCTATGCCAGAAAAAAAAGACAAGATTGTGTTTGTTGAGAGCTGACTTCGTGCAAAACAGTTACAACAGCAATAACGTCCAAAATCATATAACCATTTCTCTGGGAATCGTGGGAACTTTCACTGAAGCAGTCAGTCAAATATTGTATACAAATAATTCAGGCCAGGAATAGAAATTATAGAAAAACAAAGGATGTGTAGTCGTAGCAGTAAGTTACTGGCAAGCTGATTCTGCAATACAAGTTTTGATTCCACTTAAGATATTTCACTTCATTTGATCTTTAATATCTACAATTTCCAACAATAGTGAATATCTAGAAGAGGTATGGGCCTTTCTATGGCTGACTTGACTTGTTCTTGATACACTATATGAAGATATGAAGATAAAACCTTTCAGATCCAACATTTTCATTTCAAAAACAGTAACTAATGATAGGCATTTGTTTAAATTTTTTTTTCTTTTCAATACTGGAATAGAAATTGTCATTCAAAAACAAATTTATTTTTTCTTACTGATTTCACAATCAACAGCAACCCCAGAAAGAAATTTTCCCCTATGAATGGCATGACAAACTTGGGGAGTTTCAGAAAATGTTAATTCTACGGTGTCTAAGACCTGACAAGGTATGTTTGCATTTTGTTAAAAATTAATTCTAATCATTGAAGTGTGTCCGAAGTAATGTAACTGGTGACTGTTTGAGAACAATAGTGATAAGGATTTGCTTTCTAAAATACTTATAAGGTTCCCGCATGAAATGTTAGTCTGTACTTTATCCTATGGTATGCTAGTATACACCTCTTCTGTTTTTGTTTCCAATCCTTTTATGACTACCAATTGTAGGGAATATCATTATAAATTGCTTGTAATTGATCTTGACCAGTATTATTTAATGCAGCTCATTTTGATGATAGAGCAAATATTACACTTCCGATCAGGCCCAGGTCTGATACTAAGTAGAAACCATTTCTCTTAACTTATGCTGCTAATGTCCTGATTAAATGTTGAATCTTTGTTTACATCAAATTGTACTTTTACTGGTATATGATTTTTCCTACAGGTAGCTGTGTTGGTGGTGAGTCGTATAACTCATTCAGTCATAGGGGCTAACACTACAGATTACCTTGGGCAAGCCAAGCCAATGAGGAAGCTTCTACCTGGTCACTGGACCTGCTAGAAACAGCAGTCAAATCTCCCTCAAATCACACCTTATTGTCTTAAATAAGGAAAGGATACATTGGATAATATAGTCCTATATACCCCTAATAAAGACAGATGGTCACAGCTGGAATGCTTTTGATCATAGGTCTGCTTGATCAAAGTTGACCTAGGGCTAATCATCAACAACGACCTAGGGCAAATCAGCTTCTCCAAGCTATAGCCCCAGTTGAACTCAACCCTATAAGCTAACTAATGCTCATGAATGCTTCAATCATGCCGCTACCTACAGCAATGCAGTTTTCCTACCCTTCAGTGTGTATTTACAGCTGGGTGGACTGGGTTATTTGAGAGTTGTGTCTTGGCAACCACAGACTCACTTCAGTGCTGGTTATAGAATATGAACTACCATCATCTCAACTGGCTGTCATAGTTAGTTACTGTTAGTCACATGTTAGTTACTGAACTGTTTGGCATGAGCAGTACTTGTTTTAGGCAGACTCAATAACATAACTCACCTTGCCCAGGAGCACCATGCAATGGCTGCAGGAAGGTTTGAGTACACAATTATGCAATCAGTAAAGCAGCATAGCAGTGAAACAAGGACAATGGTTGTAAAAAGATCCGTGGTAATTGGACAGGAATTGAGTGAGCATGATCCTCTGGACATTGAAAATGGCAGCCACTATGCTTTTTAGTGTCTGTTTCTATAGAAGCCACCATATTAATATAAACCTTTTTACTGTAGAGTGGTATTAAGCTCTTAGAATATCAAGCCTGCAATGCTGTTTTGATTCTTTGTGGAGAAATTTCATTTTACTTACAGCTATAATTAATAACCAGGAGAAGAGTGGAATCAGTTAGGCTGACTTACTATCAGCATAATAAATAAAGACAAAATCTCCGATAATGGCACACAATCACTCATCAAGGATTGCGGTACATTTTCATTTCATAGTTGAAATATTTCTGGTTTTACTTTACAGATGATTCCTGCTGTACAAGACTTTGTTACTTTGAAACTTGGCAAGAAATACATTGAGCCACCACCATTTGATCTTCCAAACTCTTTCAATGATAGTAATTGCTGTTCTCCACTACTTTTTATTTTGTCCCCCGGAGCTGATCCTATGGCATCGTTATTGAAATTTGCTGATGATCAGGTGAGTTCTTATCTAGGAAAGGTATTGTGACATTAAAAAAACTACAACAAAGAACAAAAAATATGCTCAGTCTAAGATTGAGTACACAACTATCAACTCAATTCAACCATTCAAAAAATGGCTGTAAAAACAAATATTTCTGTAATCTCAAAATAAGATGAGATTTTTCAGCCAGCCAAGTTGTTAGAGTATCAATTCCTCAGGCTCAACGATTGATAGTTCAGACTTAATCCATTGCTCAGTTTAACACAACCACCTGACTATTGGGTGCCTTCATAAGAATCCACTCTGTTGTTAGCATTTGGACAAAGTCTTTACTCTCAGGATAACCCATGAGAGTTGTAGCGAGAATATACGAGTATTAATTGTATAAACACCGTGTGCCACTGTAGCAACGTCAGCAATCGACTGTTGAATGTTTTGATTGGTCAATACAGTCACATGACGTTATGAACATTTTGGACGTCATGATAGGCCAATACAGCCACTTGACGCTATGAACATTTTTGGCGCCAGAATTCAACTGCTCAATTTTCTGGAGCCTACTCCA
>JAOPJM010002323.1:13064695-13075170 GCA_027124095.1 Muusoctopus leioderma | reverse complement strand
GGGAGGGCACACACACTGGGAGACGAGAATCGTCTCGTACTTTACCAAAAAGCCATGGAGAAGTAGTCACTTTTGCGACAAAGTCTGTGGCAATACGATGCATCTTCAATTTTTCTTTCAAAATCGTGTGGCACGAACTTTTACAGATGCTCACTTCTTCGGAAACTTCACGGATAGTCAGGCGACTACAATGTGATCGCCGTCCGTTGTCGTGGAAGGTCGTCCAGATCTAGGATCGTCGTCGGTGGATGTTCTTCCCGTCTTCCCGATTTGAAACGCTGGTACTACTCGTGACATTGCGTAGGTCTCAAACAATCCCCTTCATAGGCCTGTTGCAACATTAAAAATGTTTCCATAAAAGTTTTTTTCACCAGTTTGAAACAGAATTTCACACACTCTTCCAAATCCCTCATTGTTCACCTTGCGATAAATCGCCAAGTGCACTAAACATATGTTCACTCTAGCACGTGTAGATCGATGACTAACTGAGATGTCGTGACGTGGCTGTTATTAGACTTATGGTCACCTATACTCAGCACTACAGTCGCGAGCCCGTGAGCACTCTGCTTATTATATATATGTGTGTGTGTGGTTGTGTGGTTGTGTGTGTGCATGTGTGCGTGTGTGTTTGTGTGCGTGTGTGTTTGTGTGCGTGTGAATGTGATGTATATGTGCGTGTGAATGTATGTATATATGTAAACAGAGTTGCATCCATATGTTTAACAAACATATTTAACTTCACTGTGAAGACAGACCACGTGATTAAATAACTGTGTTCTCATCAACTCGGAATGATGATAGACCGACCTACTGGTTTCGACTATCGTTAAAGTCTCATCAGGATTCGCTTACTTCATCCGAGGTGCCGGGAGGTCGTAGTTAGGATTACTTATGAAAAATGTAAATACGATCAGGTTAGATTGACGCTTATTTAGCCGTGCCCACCCAGTCGTTTTCTGAATATCTTGGATAACATTGTTCTGTGTATCCTTCTTTATTTGAGGAATATTCTGCCATTATTTCTAGCAGGTCGAGCCCCCACATAGAAGCTCTCCTCGTTGACTTGATTCAACAGCAAACTGGCAGGATCGTTAGCGCGTTGGACAGAATGCCTTGCAGTATTTGTTCTAGCTCACTGCGCTCTGAGTTCAAATCCCGTCGAGGTTAACTTTGCCTTTCATCCTTTTGTGGGAGATAAACTAAATACCAGTTTAGGGCAGTGGACTAGCAGAATCGTTAGAGTGTCGTTAGAGTGTCGGGAGAATCGTTAGTGTCGGGATGCCTTGCGGTATTCATTCTGGCTCACTGCGCTCTGAGTTCGAATTACGCAAAGGTCAACTTTGTTTTTCATCTTTTCGGGGTAGATAAATAAAGTACCAGTCTAGGGCGGTGGATTGGCGGAATCGTTAGAGCGCCGAACGAGATGCCTTGCGGTATTTGTTCCGGCTCTTTGCGTTCTGAGGTCTTAGGTGGTAGACTTAATCCGTCGCCCGGGTTAATAACCACCAAACTGGCGCTTAGGTGACTTTAGCAGAGTCCACTCTGTTGCAAGCATTCGGGCCAGGTCTCCAGTCTGGGGATACCACCCTCTCTCCCTCCCTCCCACCAGTGTCGGGGGCCCTGGGAAAAGGGGTCATTGGCACTGACTTCTCTCCTGATTAAGCGATGGAGAGAAAAAATCGTGTTAATTTGAAATAGAAGTAAAACAAAGACACACACACACACACACACACACACACACACACACACACACACACACACACACACACACACACAAACACACACCTGCAAACGTCACTTAGATATGTTTACTGCTATTTTGACATCGTAGCATTGCTATGAATAATGCCATTGAAATTTGGTTAACGTTTTTACATCTTAGATTTCCCCAGACGACAAACTATTTTCACCGCTCAACTTCATAAGCTTTGAAACTTATAGAATTGACTTTTCTTAATGATTAATATGACAGATTATGTCACTTAGAACACCACAGCTTTTAGTTGATGTTCAGATACGATGTATTGTTAAAAGCTAGTTAGTATAACTTTGAAATATCAACACAACTCCATGCATTTCCTTGAATGATTATTGGTTTGTATAAGGCAGAGGGGTGGCGGAGAACAAATAATAAAGGCTTCACACTGTTCAGTAGCCTAAAAGAATTCATGTTTGGAGATTATACAGTTTTGTTGTTTCTAAATACATTTCTTACTGGTATTCTTTTGATTCTGAATTTTCATTTATGTTACCTTAGATATAAATAAGGTTTGTGTTGATAATTAATATTAGCAATACCCGTGGAAATTCCACAGCTATTTTGAAAAGTATAAGATTGTTAGAAGTTTATAGAGAACCCTGAAATACATAATACAAACCACAAGGTCATACATTATATAATGCAGCTTTCTGTAGGTCTTTGGAAGTATTAATAATATAAGGAGAGATAATTAGTTACCCCACTATGAATTTAAATCGACACTTGGACTTAAAACGCTCTGAGCTTATCTCTGCTTTAAGATTCTCGTGGCAGTATTTTGAGTTGACTGACGAACACGTATCCTGGACATATATTACTATGTCTAGGGAGAACGTTTTTAACAGATCTAATTTCCCCTTGGTGCCATACATATTACCTGAGTAGGCTTCAGGTCATCGACAAAAACCTGGGGTTAACATTGATTTTGTTCCTCACTTCTGATCCAAGCATGTAACCTTGACATTTTCTCAGTACAGTTGGCAAGTGATTCAATAGCAGGATAAGCAGCAGAAGAGAGGTTGTTACCCTATCAAATTCCTGTTCATAATCTGAATCTATTTGTGACTACTGTGATCACTGCAATTCTTAGTGACAACTGTGTGAAATATGTTTCAGTTCGTCTTTGCCATGGCATCGACTGTTGTAGGTAGGACATTGACACGGTATACATGAATCTTACAAATTTGTATTCCTCCATTCACGTAAAATATGTAGTCATTGCCAACAAAAAGAACAAACAAAAAACAAAACAATATTATATGATATAGAAGCGAGTGTCTTATAGAAAGAAGTAAGAACCTGCACAATCGAGCCTGTGACAGGGATTCTATTCATTGATGAAAACTATTTGGTTTAATTTATACTGCACCCAATATATTGATTTGTAACATATGAACGATTTCACATCGTTGATGGAGAGTAAACAGTCGAATATAAGAACCCCAGATCCTGAGAAAGATGAGAAGCAATGTCAATGTCATCGGAATTCGAAATGAGAATGTAAAGGGGCGCAACTAAATAACACAAGCCATTTTCTCCACCACTCTACTAATGCGGCCAATCCATCGCCTTCACTGAAGCGGTCATATTGAGAACGACGCGAATGTCACACAATTCAATTTTCAATCCAATATATGCTTGAGGGCCTTTTGCTTATGTACGAAATCAATATTACAATGATAAACCAATAAACATTCAAGAACATTCCAGAATGCTTTTATGTGAGTAGAAAATGACAAATGACGAATGGCATTTTCAGTTCCTTCGCTGGATATAAACTACATTCAAATACATTCAAATACATTACGATATAATTCTCTCACAGTAGATAATGGAAAGAACTCGGAAAGGGCATATTGATTAAATTGTGTTTCAAACTTTAAAAAGTGTATAGTGATCAGTGACATTTGCGTGTTTATTATTAATGCTGATTTAAGGGCGATGTTTGGCAGAGTCGGAAGTAACCCGGATGTATTGCATTTCATTGCATTATTTCATTATGTCTCTTTACGTTCTGAGTTTAAATCCTGCCTGGGTCAACTTTACCTTTCATACATTCTGGGTCAATAAAATAAGTGTCAGTCCTATAGTGAGAGTCGATTTTTATCGGCTTTTGACAATGTAAGAAATGATTATTTATGGAAGGCAACCATGCTTAGAGGGAGCCATTTTGTAGTCACGCAACCTGATAGAAATAGAACCCAAATCTTCATCAAATCACGCTTTAACGTCTTAAAATGGGGAAAGATATGTTGGATAATAGGGTTCTAAATACGCTGTCTGTAAAACAAAGACGGCTGTAATATCTATTGATGCGTTCAGAGAAAATCTGGTGTTAAACAACAACAACAACAACAGCAACAACAACAGCAGCAGCAGCAGCATCAACAACAACAACAACAACAAAAACAGCAACAACAACAACAACAACATTATGAATGCTGATATAAAGCGGTGGATAGTAGAACCAATAGAACGCCGGACGAAATAACTTGAGGTTATACGAACAAAAGCGGGAACGTCTACGTCATTACTCCACCAGCTAGAAATAGCAGCCAAATCTCCCTGAAATTACACCCTGCTCTCTTAAAAAAGGATGGTTACATTAAATAATGATGTTCTAGATACGTCTAAACCATGATGGTCAGGGCTGGAATGCCTTTGATCATAGGTCTACCCAATCAAAGCTGACCCACAGTGAAACATCAACAACAACGTGAGTGTTTTACGAGCCAACGAGGGAACCTCTATGGAGTCACTTAATCTGTTAGAAATAGCAGCCACATTCTCTAAAATCTCACCCTACCGTCTTGAAAAAGGAATGGTTGGTTATTGATAAATGTACTTCATCGCAGGTTTGCTCAACAAGGGCTGAACTGGAGTTAAATAACAACAACTTGAGATTACGTCTCGTTACATTCTGAGTTCAAATCCTTCCGGGTCCAACTTTATCTTTCATCCGTCCGGGTGTTAATAAAATAAACACCACTAATATACTGCAGTCGACTGAAACAACACTGTCTCTTTCTTGTAAATTTGTGGTCTTGTTACTAGTCATTGTTAGTACTGATTGAAGGGAGGGTGCAGAGAGGAATGCTTCCATCAGTAAATTTTCTGAAAGGTGGCTCATGTTGTTTAGACCCAGGTCAGCCCTGATCGAGCAGGCATATGATCAACGACATCCCAGTCGTGACCATCCCGTCTTTTTCCTATGCCCAGGGAACCCAGCCCGACATTTTCTAACGTATTCATTTTTTAAACGGCAAGGTCTGATGTGAAGGAGGTTTGGTTGATATTTTTAGAGGGTCGAGCGACCCCGTAAAGGCTTCCTCGAGAGTGGCGAGCATGCTCTGAATGAGCTTATTCTCAGTATAGGGCTGTAGGTCGGAGATTACAACTGAGAGAAGGAACTTGCTCTTAGTAGTCACAGTAGTCAGGAATCTGTGGAGTTATCTGGTTGTTTCTTCGTGGCTGCACCATTACTAGGACTCCTTCTTTTAATTTTATGTTGTTTGTTTACTTAATGTAAAACCACACCGTTTTGTTATGTGTCCTTGTAAAGCCCCTCCCTCACTCTTGTCGCAATAGAAGAAACCAATATCAATATTTATTGAATATTGGTGTATTGGCAGAAATGTTTTTACCGCTTAGCCAGGGAGGGAAAAACAGTGCCCATGACTCTTTTGTTTTTCAGGGCCTCCGAGATTGGTGAGAGGAAGAGAGGACATTATCCTCAAACCAGAGACCTGGCCCGAATGCTTCCAATAGCGTGAACGCCGCTAAAAGCACCCAAGGACCAGGTGGTACTCACTCATGAACTGGGCGATAGATTAAGTCTAACACCCAAGAGCTCATAACGCAAAGAGCTGTAACAAATACCACAAGGTATCTCATCCAACACTCTAACAATCCCGCCAATATACATACCGCGCTGGACTGATACTTAATTGTGTATCGCTTTGAACTTATAGACTTGAGCGCAAAGAGCCGGAACATATACCGCAAGGCATTTAGTCCTACGTCATAACGACTCTGCCAAGTCACAGCCTGGCAGAGAGACGCTGAAAATGCCTTGCGGGATTTAGTTACGTCCGTTTTCTTTCTCAGATCAAATCCCACCGAAATCGAATTTACCTTTCATCATTCCGGGTTGTCAATAATATAAAATACCAATCAAGTACTCGGATGAATCTAATCGACTACATCCACCACCACCCCACCCAATTGTGACCTCATGGTTCTGTTAAAAAATCATTATTAGTACTGATTGATTGCGAGCGTGCTATAGTAACTTTAACAACAATAATTGGTAATTATTTGTGTTGCTGCGCTGTTGCTGCGCTGTTGCTGCCGCCGCCGCCGCCACTGCTGCTGCTGCTACTGCTGCTGCTACTACTACTACTACTACTACTACTACTACTACTACTACTACTACTACTACTACTACTCCATTTGATGTAGCAATCCCACCCTTCTACTGGCTAATATTTGGAAGACGGGCTAATGAGGGAGCCCCTATGTGGTCGCTCGAAATAGCAGCTGAATTCCTCTCGAATGACACGCTGTGACACCATTAACAATTCTGCTGAATGCAACCACTAATGGTTATAGATGCCACGTACAAACTATACATCATCTCCTCTATATGGATGACTTGAAAATATTGATAAGGGAAAACTTACTAAACATTATTCATAAATTCAGCCAAGACATAAAAATGAGTATGAGTTTAGACAAATGTGCCCAAGCTACTATATGAAGAAGCAAATTAATTAAAATTGGAAACACTTAATTAGAAACGGACATCGAAATCATAGAATTAGACCATACAAATACTTAGGAGTAGATAACACTGATAAAATAGAACACACAGAAATGAAGGATAAAGTTAGATAGTGAATACAGAAGAGTCAGACTAATATTAAAAACTGAACTCAATTCTAGAAATGAGGTAATAGGTATAAATACTCTAACCTTCCATAGAAAAAAAAACCCAACTTTTCTCTATATATGAGGAAACAATAAAGTGTAAACTAGAGACTAACAACACTGAAAAAACAAAAAAGATTGAGATATGATCAAACCAACAGAAAAGGTTAAAAAAAGCAAAAGACAAAATTAAAACGGAATTTCAAAATATACTGAAGTAAAAATAGAAAGAAAAACAGCACCATGGTCAATACTCCGCAAATCTTTACAGAGAGGACGTAAGCCAGAGTGAGAGCCACCAATGAATCAAAAGATCTGGGTTAAAAGCAGAAACTTAAGGTATAATTGTACTGGTACAGGACCAATGCCTAGCTACAAACAAGTACAAAAATAATGAAAAAAAAACATGCGAACATCAAGTGCTGACTACTCTACCGGTACAATTAGACGGTTGATAACCATGAATGCTGATATAAAGCGGTGGATATTCTTGCAAATTCTGAGTATATTCGCAGATACGATCGAGTCGGCGGCTATGTCTCTTGAGTAATATGACGGCACTTCAGGCGAAACTGGATAAGTAGTATGAACATGTACCAAATACGGTACATGACAACGACTTGGCCACAATCATCTGTGACATGCCTGTCATGACCGACAAGGAAATCAAGGCAAACCGTCCAGACATAATAATCAAGGGTGTGAGGAAAATGTCTGTATTTTGAGAGAGATTTCGATCCATTCAGACCAAAACATCGCCGGAAGATGGTGGAGAAACTATGAAAGTACAGGTCTCTCTTGAAATTGAAATAAGCATGATGCGGGGTATGAAAGTGAAAGCAGATCCAATAATAATTGGAGCACTAGGTATGAAAACGATGTTAAAAGAAAACGAGAAAAAACATTAAAAAAACATACCAGAGCTCACAGCATTACACACAGTTCAGATATGCTACTGTTGAAGCCAGCATTATGCCAGCATTATGAAATACAAAATAAAATTAGGTAGGATAAACATACACCAGAAAAGGTCTCAGAGAATGACAAAGTGACCCTACTCTGGGATATGTCAATCCACACAGACAGCAAGATCAATGCTTGTCATCGGAATAGTGTTGTAAAGGACCACGAGGAAAATACGTGCCTCCTAACCAAACTTTCATTACCAACAACAATAATGTTTCTCTAAAAGAAATAGAAAAATTCGCCAAATATAAAGATCTGGAACTAGGGATAACCAAAACTTGGAGACTTAAAACTGAAACAATCCATATAATAATTGGTTCCTTGGGAATGATTAAAACAAAACATACAACGAAATACATAACAAAAACCCTAGGACATAAAAATATGAACAACACATATAAAAGAGCACTACTAGCAATATTACATAGAGTAATGTTAATATAAAAGTAAATATAAACCAAAACAAAACGCTGCACATACTGAAGGCGCACAGAGCTGCGCTCGGTAGTGCTGTGAAAGCACTCAATAAAAATAAAACTACGGAAAAAATAGCAATAGTTTATTTTTAACACAACAGTAGATTGTAAATTCGAAATAGCTGAACGTAGAATATATTGAATAACCTGCTCAGAGAACAGAAGTTAAAATTCCCTTCAGGCGTTTCCTTATGCTTTTTAGCTTTAGCTGGGCACTTATATTCTACATTACTTAGTTTCCTTAGCTGTCGGCGATAAGATTTAATATTTCAGCGTGAATTTTGATAAAGATAATGACACTTGAATAGATAGTACTGATCATTAAAAAGTCTTGCAATTCACTTTAAGTATCGCTCCAGAACTTTGCGTAAAACGGATAAATACATAATGACACTTTTCGCAAAAATACCTCCCAGCATATATAACATGATACATCATATATATATATAAGCATACATACTTAGTCTTGCTGTTATGATTTTTTTGCTTTGATTTAAAACTCAATAAAATGATTTCTGATAATGTGAACTCATTACTTTAAGTTTTAACCCCGTAAAATAACGAGCTAAGGAGGAAGCCCTTAAACAAAAAGGAATTTGCTTTGTGTTTTACCAGCCTGGTCTAAAATCCACGCATGTGGTACTAAAGATGGGATCGATAGTATCATTAAGCATAGACTAGCAACCAGTGGAGAACGAATCAACAGGAAGCTTCTACATCGTCACACGATCTGCTAGAAATAGTAGCTAAATCTCTCTCAAATTACACTCTAATATAACAATAAATCGAGTACAAATATGATAATGTCATCCTAGATTTATTTTTAGATGGATCTCCGTCAGTATTCCAGATGATGAGTGTTCAGTTTTACCATCAATTGAACTTCCTGTTCATTGAATTAGCGTGTAAGTGACTGTGTATTCTGAGTCTGTATACATGCACCCTGTGTCTGTACATGTGTACCCTTAACGTAATCCTCAGGTAGAATCAGCGTGACACAGTGTGGGACAAGGCTGGACCATTAAATTAGCGGTACAATCCATCCGACGGGGGCATCCCCACAGTTTCCGTCTATCCAATTTCACTTACAAGGCTTGGGTTGATCCGATGCTATGGTAAAGACATTTGTCCAAGATTCCAAGCCGTAGGATCGAACCGCAGCCTCGTGATTGCGAAGAAAACTTCTTAATCATCCAGTATCCACTAGATACAGTATACTGAAACAAAAAGGCAGGATGGTGACGGCTGTAACGCCTTTGATCATAAATCTGCTTGACGAGAGCTGACATGGGGCTAAATAACAATAACAATAACAACCTCCAAAATAGCGAGCGAAAGAGAAAGCTTCTACTTGATCGCTCGACCTGCTGAAAATAGGTGCTAAATCTCGCTCAAATAACACCCTATCGTCTTAGAAAAGAAGTGCACATTGGATAATGTAGTACCAGTGCACTGTGCTTGGGGTAGAACAGACTGGATAGTCACGGTTGGGTTGCATTTTATGTTAGGGCTGTCTACTAGATCAAGGCTGACGTGGGAGCTAAAGAAAAATAAGTTCAACAAGAATAAGAACAAGAACAAGAACAAGAAAAAGAACATGAACAACAACAACAACACAACATATTATTAATGACACGGCAAATTATTAATGCTAGAAATGATCTTTAGAAAGCGAATTTTTGTAAGTAAATAGTTAACCGAATCGACTTCAGTTTATACAGCCATATTTGACATACAGCCATATTTTTCTCATATCTCCCATACAGCCATATTTGACTCAAATTACACTCTACCTATAATGTAGTCATAGATACACTCTGTTTGAATAAAATAGACGTAATAGCCACGGCTGGAACGCTTTTAATCATAGGTTTTCCCAACAAAGGTTGACCTGGTGGTAAACTACAACACCTACAACAACTGATACAGGTGTATATTTTACACCTCAGATGGAAATATTCCGAGGGACATGAAATCGTAACCTCGTGAAATTTTGTAATGTCCATCTCTACTGGGATTTGCTGTTGTCATTTAGCAGCAGACCATCCTTGATTAAGCAAACCTATGACCAGAGGCATTCTAGCCATTGCCATCCTGTATTTTCTTCAGACGTAGTGTATCTAGGGCTACATCATCTAATGTATCATTATTTTTTAAAGAGAGTAGGGTATCACTTGAGGGAGATTTGACTACTTTCCCTAGCTGGTGGAACAACGGCGTAGAAGTTCCCTGATTGACTCATCCACTGGCCGCCAGGCTGTTTAACAATATTATTCATGAGGATTTTAGACAAGCCAATTAAAATCCAAGGCAAGCTGGGTTTTGGTTACGAGCAGAGTCGAATA
>JAOPJM010002323.1:12977286-12993361 GCA_027124095.1 Muusoctopus leioderma | reverse complement strand
CAGCATTGTTCCGGCTTTCTAACAATTTTAACTATCTATCACACAATGCTTCAATCAAACTACACTGATTTAATATATATATACGTGTATTAACAGTATGACGTAGTCCAGCATTACTTTAAGTTTAGTAGACGCAAATATATACGACTATCTCTCCAGATGCGTTGGGGTCAAGTGATGGAAAGTTTTCAAAATTTGAAAATACCTTCTGGTGAAGATCGTTTGGGGCCACCATTGGTCAGTTCAGGTCACGTGTTGGGCTTGACAGTTCAGCGACAACAATTATCTTGTTTATTGTTGCACGCGCGGAATTGGACAAGCTGGTGGTGCCGGTTTGTCTGCGATGCATGGTAAATAACAGTTCCGCGACATCAGATGAAGAATGTATCTGCTGCGCTGTCTCATATGACAAATTTGGCAGTTTGGCGGTATCATGTTTGAAGATCATGTGTTGTATGACTGCTTGGTGCTATATGCACACTATATTACTGCTGGCAGGAGGCAGTGCTGACTAGAGATCTCGCTTTGGGCAGGCAAGCAAGGGTAGTATCCCCTTCATGTACATATGGAACTGGTGGGGCTGAGATAGTATATCTGGAGTATTGGTATCCAATGGCTTAAGGGTAACGAACAGGGCGTTCCTTTGTTGGCAACAAAACGATAGTTCTATGTTCTTGTTGATAGATACAGCAGGCTATTTCAGTACATGCAGCTTCTCACGGAGGCACAGTTGACAATTACGGGCTCCATGTAAATGAGGGGAGGCTCTGTAGAGGATGCTCCAAGAGATATCGGGGACAACAATATCTTATTTGTACCGGAAAAAGAAAGAAACATACATATTTCTTGAACAAAAACAACGAAATACAGCCTGTAGAGAAACAGAAATGTTATGGTATCAGCCAACATGAACTGAGATGCTTTATAGAGTGCCAGAAAGGTTTTAAACCAAGGTTTATAAATATAGAAGTATCTTAAATAACGATGCGTCGGAAATATGTTTATATATCTCTTATAATGTATGCTGCTATATTCTTGAAAGAATCTCGTTATATATTTAGGGAAAATATTCTGTATATATCAATCAAATATTATATGAACTGAAACTATCAGCATTAACATTTTAAACATTATTATTTATAAAACATGAGCATATATTTCTAATTTACTTTGTTAATATATTTCTCTGAAAAGAAACATAAAATACAAACACTATAAATATCACATATCCGGCACTCAGTGTAGTTAGACAACTTCGGAATAACATCAAAACCAAATTTTACATCCTGCCTTCACGAACGTTATAGAAGTGTTTGTGACTGTTTGATAATGGTTGAAATATCTAGCTTAAAGCTCTACCTGTAAAGTGGAATCTCATTTTTTAATATTTAATCATCTTTCATCCCATTGTTTAGTCATTTTATACAGTAGCAGTATAAGTATTTCAATACTCTAGCTATGTATAACTGAATAAAATGAAGTGTAATGCGATATATGATAGTAAGAATACGAAAACAAAATTAATAGATTTCTTACAAAATGACTGAGTCTGATTGTACGACGTATATGTAGAGAAACACCACGTTGTGTTTCTTACCACATTAATAAGATAAGCATGGTGATGGATTGCAGAATACGATCAGATTAACGGGAGATTTCAGTCAGTAGTGTTATGTAGAGAACGCACTGAAAATATATATCGATCAAATGCAAACAATATAAAATGGCGTATCGTCAATCTTTAGACATTTCACTGTTTTGTGCTACTACTAAGATGTCATCACAATATTAGATGATACAATTTACATGTTCAGAGTAAAGGGTTCTTAACGTTTTCATGTTGTTGATTTAGATTCCTTTTAATGCCTCATGGGAATATTGACAATTTTAGTGTCTTTTGTGGATACAAAGATGAGGTTTTCCAATATATATTTCACGCATACGGGAAAGATTTAATTCACATTTTAAGAGACAAAACACAACAACAAATTTTGCGGGAAACAAACCATCCACACTTAGAAATGGATTCCAATCAAAGGCAAACCATCTGCTGTCTGTTGATGGAATCCATTATTTGAAATTCCATATTCAGCGTTGTCATTACTCCTGTTGATTCAGGATAATATATCAGTGGCGAACAACTGATCTACTGTCAAGATAAACAGAAGGATTTGATTAATACAGTGATGTTTGTTAACATTACAGTCGTCTAATTTCATACTTCTGTGAGTTGAACATCTGCACGCTGTTGTACTCATTCCCATTTGCCTGAATTGCTTTGTTAAGACTTAATGTCTCAGTGATTGATACATAACAACCATGT
The DNA here is from genome assembly GCA_027124095.1 of Muusoctopus leioderma. Lineage (NCBI taxonomy): Eukaryota > Metazoa > Mollusca > Cephalopoda > Octopoda > Octopodidae > Muusoctopus > Muusoctopus leioderma. Next base: position 12,991,038 of record JAOPJM010002323.1, on the reverse strand, counting down.
TAACAGGATAAGAATTGTAGATTTTTGCAAACGGTGGTTTGATACACCCTAGACTAAGCCATCTGCAACTTTGCCTCTTCAGGCTAATAAATAGACTATTTTTTAGTTGAAAATATTTTGAAACACGACATTGCTATCGCTTATCTCATCACCCAACTGGAAAGTATTGATATTGTGTGGAACTGAACCTGCAAAAATATTGGCATAAGTCGATGTATCTGGCTTTAGATCCAGGTTTTCACCATTTTTTCTTCAAAATATCTTTAATGTTACAAGGAGAGTTGCTTGAAAGTCGCAACTGTCCGTTTCTCTCTTCTTTTGATATCTGACTCATCAATATAGATAACTATGCTTAAAGTATATCATATGTATTGACATACTTTCATCACCCTGATATCGATAAAATAAGAACTACGTAAAAATCATTATGACCCTGAGACACTATGGCAAAACTAATTTCACATAAATCTCTAGACTCCCCCCCTCGATGATTTGAATTTTTTTGCTCTAAGTTCATGTTTTAGTATTAGTGTGAGGTTACTGAGCCTGTGACTCTCGGTCAATTACCAATAGTAGCTACTTCAATTATAATCATGAATGCCTGTAGAAAAACATAAACGTCGCCAATTTTATTCGTTCCCATACTCCTTGGAGTCAATAAGTCTGATCAGGAGAGATCACGATTGATTAAACAACTGGCTTTGTTTATCACACTAGTGCAGTGAATAAATAAATATTCATCATTAAAATATTATTACACAGTTTCTATTGACACATCATATCTTTCTATCAAATAACAAGATATATAACGTTTGTGTCAGAGTGAATTAGCTTAGGTGATATAGTGTCGAACACTCCCCACCCCCTGCGTCTATTCTGAGGCAGTTACTATTTTAATAGACTGGTCATCATGTTGTGAAAATCACTACTGGAGGTTTCAAGCCCAGGTGGACGTAGTTATCGAGAGAATTGAACTTCAAATATACAAGTGCAGGAAAAACATCTTACAACCTGATGTCTTTTATACGGTTGGAGGTCAATCTTCCGATTCACTCAATATGATAATACATCTATACTAATACGAGGAAACGAGAAAGCTTTCATATGGTCGATCAACCTGCTGAAATACCAGCCAATTCTCCCTCAAATTACACCCTTATGTCCTGAAAAGGGAGGATCACATTAGATTACATATTCCTATAGATACAATTACCGAAAGAATGAGGGATGGTCATAACAGGATTCACTTTGCTCATAGGCCTGCTCATTTCAGAGCTGATTTGATCCAATACAACTATATATAGAAATAGCAATGAAATCTCACTCAACTATCAAAGAATCTGCCTACAAAATGGACACATTGAATAATGTACTCCTAGAACTAATATATCTAAATAAAAGACGGGATAGCCACGGTGGGAATACCTGTGATCATAGATCTGCTAGATCAGGGCTGATCTTAGACCAGGATCTAACCACAGGTACTGAAACAGTTAATTCCTGCACACCAAAGCCCAACTCAGCACTACAATGTAGCAAAATCACTGTTCCTATGGAAGTCAGTACGAAAAATACACGTAAGCCTCTCAGATCATGATACGAGAGTATTTCAAAAGCCTTAGTGTGTCTTTAGTAAGTTAGAAGAGGTACACGGTAGGAAGAAGAAGGAGGTAAAGTCGGCTTAGCAGAAACAGGCGTAGCAGGAACGAGCCAACAATCTAGTCTCTACTAGGTTGCTTGACCTGCTAGAATTAGCAACCACGTCACCATAAAATTATAAACTGTTGTCTTAAAAAAGAAAACGTCACATTAGATAATGTAGTCTTCGTAACGTCAAAACGATGGGATGGTCACAGCTGGAATGCTTCTAATCAATTATAGTTCTACTCTATCAGTGTTTAGCTGAGGCTAGGGAACAACATCAACTAGTTATATCTGGTGTTTTAATACCATTCTTATAGTAAGGAAAATAATGGCTTCTGAATTTATAGATTTCCGTCTTTTTTTTTTAAAGTCTAAATCTAACCTCTATAAAAATATAATCAAATAGCAAATATTTTTCTTGTTTGCTAAACAAGGTTTGCTGTTTTAAATGTCGAGACATTGCAATTTCTTTACTTACCAATTTATTTTATAACTGCTTTATATATTGTCCCAGTCAATTCTCTTAATAGATAAAATGAATAGGAAACAAAGAAATGAAAGAAAATTATTTCATGTTAAAATGAGAATTATGTATTATTATTAAATAAAGAAGAAATTTTCCTAAACGATATCTGAAGCAGTGAAATGACATCTGACACGTTTCTAACGTAAGTTAAATGAAATTGAAGATGACAATCTAATGCTGTGATTCAATTAATTCCTCATTCAGATTTTTCTGTAGGCTGAAGGTGTTATTAAACTTTATTTAGCAATAGAAATGCACTAACGCAAACAAAATGTTAGCGAAACAGTTTTTCTTCTCCCGTATTTGATGGGCACATCTGTTCATTTGTTCTGACAGCGCTGTTGCATCAGCCATTCAACTAGTGAGTCATAAAATCTCTTGGAAAATAAAACAAAATGTTTCTTTGGATAGACAGCGATATTTACAAACAAATTTTGTACAAACGGATTTTCTTGGCATATCGCACGAAACAAGTTTTTTTCTGTGTTATACTGTTCAGATGTTTTTTTCAGAGCTGAAGGCTAATGTATAGCATACTTCGATATGAATATCTGAAGGAGATTTCTTTGGTATTTTCTTATGTTGTATTGTTAATTTTGAAGCTGACACTTGTTCAGTACTAGCTTTAATATCAAGTATAGCTGAAATGTATAGAAGTAGTCTTGTTTATTTAATATATAAGACACAACTATTTTTTTTTGTTATATCTTGGTCAGAGGAAGAAAGAAAGTGATCATGAACTTTTGCAGGACCCGTGAAACTGGCAGCGAAAAGAGTGGAGCGATCTTCAGATCGGCGACACGGGCCAAATGGTCGTACTAAACAGGCTGAGGAGTTAGGTTTGCCCACTAAAAATAGGTACATCCCAAACGATAGGCAACTTCACAGTTTCCGTCTACCCAATTTTACTTGATTGGGTTGACTCGAAGCTATGGTAGAAGACACTTGCCCAAGGTGCTGGACAGTTGGATTGAACACGGAACCCCGTGAATGCGAAGGAAACGTCTTCACAACACGGTGATGACTGCGGCTATATCATACACTCTAGCGCAATAAACCGTGATGTAACAGAGCTATCCATCAGCAGATCGATATTAACTTCAGAGCAAGAGATTTGGATTGTTGTGACTGTTATGCCTTTCTAACGGGTATTAGCAGCATACGTAAAATAGCTCGGGATGTATACAGCGCCACTCATTTAACGTATCAATAATGTATTAAACCAAAATGATTCCATGCGAACAAATATTTACTCTAAGGTACCTGTCAAAACGTGTGATTTTACAAAAGCGCTGAAGAAGACTAGGACACTTAGGTCATTGCAGCATTAAATCTCATTTCTCTAAGTTTTGATTTGAATTTTCACCGAAAATATGAAGCATTTATTCTGAGCGATGAGAGAGGATAGGTATATGAATTATATATTAGGTATTTAGGCCAAATATCAATTTTACATAGAAAATATTATACAGTTTCAGCTGACTATATTTATCTTAAAAATATTACTGGTGCGTATTTTATACACCAACCAAAGGAATAAAAGAAAAAAAATTAAAATTAACACAGTTTAAACTCAATGTAGAGAGTCAAAACTAAATTATGCCTTTTGATACCAACCCAATTGAAACTGTCTTTTGATATTTCTATCTTCAAATTTTTAATATATAATTTAAAACCCGCAAACAATTTTATATTAGAACCTTTCGAAACACAAGCTTGATATACCTGTTATTCCTTTAAAACGGTTGAATATTGTAACGCATTTAATTTCTTCCTCAAACATGTCAGCTGTGTAAATCATAGTATTGTAGAGAATTTGGTGTTTCTTCTTTCTGCTGACTCATCACCCTTATAAATATGCCAGTTACATAGTTATTATACCAGTTATATATTATGTGTTAAATATTTACCAGTCATATATTAACGCATATTTCTTTTACTATACACCTACCCTACCCTGTAAAACTTGGTCTTACGCCAACTACTAATAAATCAATATGATTGACGTAATTTATATCTCTTTTTTTTTGTCTACAATCGATTATGTCGAAAAACGTTCAGCTGAAGATTCCTGTAAAGTTCACATATTGTTTGAAATACTGAAGTATTTAGTTGCATTGCATGAGGTTTACTAGAATATTAAACATGTACGTCATCAAACCATAACTTGGCACAATACTGACTATAAAAAAACGTATATAGCATGCGACTGCCGTATTGAAATAGCTATAACGTTTTATAAAATCTTTCAATATCACCTACATAATATAACAAGTATCGTATTATATTTCCTTTCAAGATGATTTATTCCTAAATTTCATGCATGGCCAAAACTTACGGGGTAGAGGACAGTTGATTTAATCGACCCTAGTATTTGACGGGTACTTATTTTATCAATGCAGGAAATTATATGTTGTGGGATTCGGAACGCAACCAGATGTAACGTAATGCCGTAAACATTTTCCCGCGTCTCTACCAGTCGTATCACGTTACATTTGAAGATATTGAAAATATAATGTTGAAAATGTAATGAGGTTTAGGTATAAAACATATTACTTCCTTTTGTACTACGTTATACATAATAAATTATAAGATAAGCATCTATTTGAGATACAAAGAGACACAGTTACACCAACGTTTCTCTCTTAAATTAGTGTATGTAATATTTAGTAACATTTTATGTCGAAAGTCTTAGTTAATTCATTCAAAATTCTTTCTTATTTTAACTAAGAAAATGTAAAGTAAACAAATTATTCTTAGCTGAGTTAGTGGGAAATACATCCATTTTATAACACATGCATGATTGTTGCACACCACACAACCCATGATAATCAATCTATAATAATACGAGGAAACGAGAAAGCTTTTATATGGTCGATCAACCTGCTGAAATACCAGCCAATTCTCCCTCAAATTACACCCTTCTGTCGTGAAAAGGAAGGTTAAATTAGATTATATAGTCCTATATACACAATTACCGAACGAAGGAGGGTTGGTCATAACAGGATTCACTTTGCTCATAGGCCTCCTCATTTCAGAGCTGATTTGAGCCAATACAACTATATATAGAAATAGCCGTGAAATCTCACTCAAATATCAAAAACATTCTGCCAACAAAAATGACACATTGAATAATGTAATCCTAGAACTACTATATCTAAATAAAAGACGGGATAGCCACGGTGGGAATACCTGTGATCATAGATCTGCTAGATCAGGGCTGATCTTAGACCAGGATCTAACCTCAGGTAGTGAAACAGTTAATTCCTGCACACCAAAGTCCAACCTAATACTACAATGTAGCAAAATGATTTCCTGATTTTAAGCTGATGCCGATGTTTCGACGGACGATTTTTCTAGTTTCTGGTACCTTTTGCAACTACGTGGCCGAGGCTATTTTTGAGTTTTGGCTATGGATATGACGCAGAGGTGACAACTGTACACGACCAATCGATCTATCGGCTGATTGGCCACACACTCACACATTACTAAATATTAAAATCTCATCAATAATCCGTACACAAATAATCCTTATACAAGTTATCTTCATTGCATATTTGAGATTGAAAAAGCCATATACACACACCTTACATAAAATAAAGATATGTGCCACACTCTTTGTCTCTTCATCGCTAAGTCTATTTCTCAATTTCAACAATAACAACAACAACAATAACAACACCAACACCAACAAAAACAACAACACCAACACCGCCAACGCCACCACCACCACCAACAACAACAACAACAGCAGCAGCAACAGCAACAGCAACAACAACAACAACTACTACTACTACTACTACTACTACTACTACTACTACTACTACTACTACTACTACATTAGCAGCTTCTACTAATAAAACCACATTTACTTCTCATAATTATCGACACTTCTATATTACCTTTGTTGTAAACTCAACTAAATCATTATTTTTTCTTCGCCTCCCGCATTTCACTTGTTAAACCTTCCCGTCATCCACAATGACCCTCTGCCTTGTTAACTCCAACTTAATCATTTCCTGTCGACTAGCAATTTATTACTCCAAACTCTTTTTGAAATTATGATTTCACACAATATTTGAAGAAATATTTACTAGATAATCTTTATATAATCTAGTTGAGCTTGAAAAGTTAATGGCATTGCTATATCTTCATGGAATACCAAGAAAATGATACTGTAGAAATGTATCGTATACATATATATGGGAAATGGTGACCAATCGGATTGCTGAAACCATAGGCTCTTGTTATGTAGGCTGAACGTTACCATAAGTGGTGATTTGGCAGAGTCGTTAGAGCGTCGGAAAGAATGCCTTGCGGTATTCGTTCCGGCTCTCTGCGATCGGAGTTCAAATCTCGCCGAGGTCAGTATTGCTTTTCGGCGTAGATAAATAAAGTACTAGTCTAGGTTCGTGGACTGCGGAATTGTTAGAATATCAAAAGAGGTTGCCTTGTGGATTTCATCCGGCTCTTTGCGTTCTGAGTTCAAATCCCGCCGTGGACTACTTGGGTGATTGACTTAATTCGTCACCCGGTTTCACACCACCACCTTCCCTTGGATGCCTTTAGCGAAGTCTACTCAGGTGCAAGCATTCGGCCCAAGTATCGCGTCTGAGGATAACTTCCTCGCTGCCTCCTACCAATATCTGAGACCTGACTATGCGATAAAAAAACAACTCATCACATCATTGGCTTATGCTACATGGCGAATATGTCTGTAACTATCAAATGAACGTTTCACGAGTAAATGGAGGAGTCTATACATGATCGCTTTACCTGCTAGACATTGCAGCAAAATCTGTCTCACATCTACCATACCGTCTTAGACACGGAAGGACACATTGGATAATGTAGTCCTGCATTTATTATGCCGGAAAATAAAGACAGGAAGGTCATGGAGGAAATGCTTTCGATCATAGGTTGGTTCGACCATGGCTGGACTGGGGCTAAACAATATGAACGAGTCAACTTAGTTGTTAATAAGAGCCAGCGATTGAAGCATATGTCGCGGCTGCAACTGGCAATATCATTGTGTCATCGAGGAGTGATTTGTTATATTGCAGAATTGTGTGTTAACATTCCTTCATAAGTGTGGTGTCGAGAAGGGAGTGCTCTGGAAGGTTTAATTGGTGTCGAGAACAATGTGCTCTAGAAGGTTAAATTACCCTGCGTTGTGATTCAGCTGCTTCTCAACTAAATATAATCCCGTGTTTGGTGTGACTCATATGTTTTGTCTTTACAGTGGTGCAATGGAAATGGAAATTCAATCGGTACAAAGACACTATCATTACACATATCAAGAAAACCTTATCGCATCCCACCCCAACATAAACATGAATAGCACGCAACTAGAATAATCAACCCCACTCCAAATGCTAGACCTCACCATCACTGAGGTTCTCTCCTGGAAAACGCACATACTAACTACAGCGCAGGATGCATCACAAAGACTAGCCTTTCTATCCAGGGCCAGAAAATACTTCCATCCCCAACAACTAATAACTCTCTACAAAGCTCACATTTCTGAGATGGTGGTGCTGCTATACACACAGACACTTCCTAGACCTCATCTAAAGTAAGGTCACTATACTGATTGGCACGGAATTGTTCACCAACACACTCCAACTCCTCACACACAGACCTGTTGTTGTCACCTCTCTTATCCTTTTATACCAGAACTACATAGGACTCTGGCCCTTGACGCTCGCTTGTCCCATATAACTTCTATTCATGCACTCCAAACTCACTGATTTCTACTATTTACTTTACTCATATTATGTTTCCCTCTGCCGACACCATAATAAACTCTAGACCCAGCCCTTCCTCATGACGTCGACCCTCAGGTTTCCTTCCTAGCATATGTTTTCCTACAACCGTCGATTGCAACTGTTCACGCGGAAGGTTAACCGCGTCAATCTCAGCGGTTTTAGAGGACATGCAAAGGCCATAGGCACAGCCTCTTCCTGCAGATCAATATTCTCTCAAAAAATCAATGCAAGCTTCTTTGACACATGCATCATACGTTTTCACTGTATATAATCACCATTAATGCATTTTATTCCCAACTAATTTAACATTAAATCTCTCTACTTTCAAAGAGAATCATTGCGACCATGTGGTTTAATGCAGATACACTTTACGAAATATAAGCATCGAACTATTGGGTTCTAAAAAATAATTTTCATTGCCTTTTATGTGAACTGCAATGTCCGAGCAGATATGCTATTAGCTTTTCCGAGTCATGAGCCGTGAATGTTAATGTCTTTACAACATATAAGCATGCACTTGAGAAAAGAAATTTCACTGAGTCTGCCATCAAAGGTGAAGCTGAAGCAACCTAATATTGATTGATTTCTTATGAAGAAGGTTTCCAAGTGCAGAAAATCGAAAAACTCTGTTCATTTCCCATTTCATAAACGAGACTATCCCAAAATTCACAATCTAGTCAGACAGATGAAGATTTCTCAGTTGCCAGAAGCAAGTCAACATATTAAGTTCAGTTCTGCGTGGAAACCAATCATAGCTGGAATGCCTTTGATCGTAGGTCTGCTCACTCAGGGCCAACATAGGCCTAATCAACAAAAAACAACAACAATAACGGCAATAACAACAACAGCAACAGTCTTTATATAATGTGATGGAGATGTTTGGTGCTGTATTTAGTCTCGTTTGTTTACGGTCTGAGTTAAAATTCCAGCATGTAAACCTTAATTACTAATCATGTACAGTATCCAGGGTGGATTTTCAATGGATTTACAATATATTTTTATGAGATGTTCAATAGATATTTAATCACGTAATTACCAACCCCATTATATAGCCTTCAACTGATCTGCTAAAGAAACACTTGGATAAGACTACTAATAAACAATATTGTACAGCCGCAAGTGCTGTAAGATTATAGTATAATTACCAGACAATACGTTTTGTATATTTAGCGTACTTCGTTGCTTCTTTCCTCACATGAAATAACACGCTACATACCAGTCTGAGTAAGGACCCTATAAGCTGCGAAACATTTTGCTGTTTGACAGTGCTGTGGACTGGCCGAGATTACTTCAAGTACTAATTATATGTAAAGCATATATATTCTAAATATTTAACGTATGTTCACCTCTGGAGGTGCGTGCTATTTGGCTTTCCATGTGTGGCTTTCCATATACTCATTACTTAGAAGTTTGCTTCACAACCACCTGGTTCCGCATTAGGGTCAACCAATACATTGTAAGTAGAATTTGGTAGATAGAAACTCTTCAGAAGCCCATCGTATATATACATGGCGTAAACTAGCAAACATATGTTTTTCGACTGCCTCAACTTTTTTCCTTTTTCTTTTACTTTTTCTCGTTCTGTCTTTCTTTCCGAGGAAGAGTTTAACTCGAAACGTCAAAGAATATTTCTACTCCTTTTCCTGAGCGTTAAATTAATATGTATACCTTATTTGTACCTTGTTCTTCGTGTTGTTTTCTTTCCTCGTTTACACCTTTGATATATATATATATGTGTGTATGTGTGTGTGTGTGTGTGCGCGTGTTTGTGTGCGCGCGCGTGTGTGTGTGTGTTTGCGTCTCCATAAGTGTTTATGTTTACAGCACTCTAAAAGCCGGTGTTGTTTATGTTGTCTCCCTTTATTTCCTGTAACCGTGTGGTTCGAGAAATAGAGATTGAAAATGTAAGTACCCGAATGAAATAAGTAATGGGATAAATAAATGGTTAGGTGAGAGAACTTTCGAAGTTCCAACTAAATAAAGAATAAATGAAGATATTCACGAGGATAGTCAATGTGTTATTTGGTAGTTATGGTGACCATTCCGACATGTTTCGGTCTTATTAGACCTCCTCGGCGAAACATAATCAACATAAAGCTACCAAGACCTCAATACGACTTACAGATATATTTTCTTTTACGTTAGAAATATAAAAACATGTGCCCCAAGGGACTTAATATTCGATTCATAATATTCTATTCGTTATAGATAACACTAGGATATTATATAAACCTGGTGTTAATTAATTTGCAGCATGGCAATGGATTAGGTGCTGTAAAAAGGATTCTGGTTCAAGATATTGCATATTTAGGTTTACTATATATTTGAAATATTAAACATATACGGGCGAAGGAGAGAACCTCTTCGTAGTCGCTCAAGCAGCTATAAGTAGCAGCCACATCTCACCCTCACCCAAATACTATTATACTGTCTTAAAAACCATGGCGCATTGGATAACGTAGTCCTAGATACAGAAAGAGGTGCGGTGTTAAGGGCTGGGCCACCTTTGATGACAGGGGCAATCTACCATGGCTTATCTTGTGGTAAACAACAACGACAACCCTAAACATTTGTCGTACTCTGGAAAGTCTTAATGCGGTGGGTAGCAGATCTGGTAAAGAAGCAGGCAAAATGACTTGCAGTATTCATTTACGTCTCTTTCCATTATGAGTTCGAATTTGAGTTGATAAAATAGTACCAGTCTAGTTCTGGGGACACATTTAATCAACCGTTTTCGCCCATGAAATATGAGCATGTTTTCGCCATAAAATATGAGCATGTAAGCTGAAGAATCAGAATTATCGATTAGCAAGAAGAAACACTTTCTAGCCATTAACATCATGTACTCCCTGTTATAGAACCATTGTATCTTCACTCGCAATTAGTTTCAAATTGCTTTCTGTTTGATATGACACTTTTTAATTTCTTAATACACAAGAACTTTGAAATAAACTCGCAAATAGTCAAATTATCAGAAATAAGACATTTTCAATTCAAAATACAGTTGTATTGCTTTATTTATTTTTTTGTAAAATTTCAGCGTAATATTTTGTAAATTGAACATAGTTTAATATTTCGACAGACAGCTTTTTCAGCTTTTGATATTTTTCAGAAGAAATATTCTCACAATTGAGTTTTAAGTACTTCTTTTCAATATATTTTCCATCTATTTATATAACGTCATTTAATGTAATTGTAATGTTTTCTTCTATTCGGCAAACAGTTATTTGTGTATTGGCTATATTGTAATTAGTTCTCTTAACCAGTTTATATAGATGGACAATGTTCAAAGGTGTCCAAGTTCTCAACGTACAGGGGATAAAGCGAGACAGTTTGGCAGTTCATATTCTGCCAACGATATTGTGCTGTGTCTATGACCGATACACATATCTTTATATGGCCAAGTCCACTTATTAGTAAGTATTTATATTGGATATGCACAACTCATCATTGTAAGCAGTTTGGGCAGTGAGTAATTATTTGACAACAATATCATGAAACCCTTACCTGCAGTGGTTTTATGTTTAGAGTCCATCATGCTTGCTTAAAAACTTGCGAGTGAACATTTGTATAAAGCGAGATTAAATATGTTCGTTTCCTTTTCTTTCCTTTTAGCGATGGATGGCAAAATCAGTAGAACACCCAGGAAAATTACTCCTGGAATTACGCCTCTCTTCATTTTCAGTTCAAATCCCGCTGGCCTTGTATTTGCACTTTCTTCCTCTGGGTCGATAAAATAAAAGTACTGAAGTGTGTTTAATCGATTGTACTTAATCTCTAAACTGCCTATCTGTGTTTATATCAGAAATTATCATTTCTTTTAGCAGGACTAGCCAGTACTTATTTCTGTTTCCATACCGTTAAAATGACAGGATACGAATATCCTTCTGACACAGGTAACTTTCTTTATGCTGCTATCTAACGAAGCATTTATTAATCGCAGTGATGAATTATAACGCAATTCCCTATTTTTAAACTATTTTAAACTATTCTTTAGCTAAGAAGACTGGCCTATGGTTACATTATAGCAGTACTGATAGGATTCGAATTTCCGACCTCGCGGTGGATTTTTCAAATATTATGGCCATATACTAAACCTTTTAATCATATCTACATATATGTATTTCAGTAGTATACTATGAGTTAAAACCATTAGAAAATGTTGCTAATAAGAACAAATTAAACAGTTTAGGCCTCTTATATTGCGACCTATGAGTAGTTGGAAGATCAGTGAAAATTTCAGAGCTAAAAACATGAGTGTTTTTTTAGTGATGTCTCCAGAATCATAGAATAAGTAGATATCAGCTTATCTTAACAATGCATAGGTCTGAATTATAGTTGGACCTTGTAGATATTTGCAGATAGGTATAATGAAACATTATCGAGCGCATGGGGGGGAGCATTCGCAGATCATTAGGCCGGTAGTAATGCTCATAATTGGCTTGTTGTGGTGGCTCCAACAAATAACCATTACGTTGCCAAATATTAATTTGGCCAAATATTTCTAAATAAGACATATAAACGATAGAATCAAACACATTATACGTTACTACTTACATTTGTATCAGTACTACAGGTAGGAATGGAACTCATAGGCACGGAACTAAATGCTGCAATGCATGAAATTCACTGCTCTACAGTTTCTTCCACTTTGCGGACTTTAGGTTACACACAACATTATCTTCTTGTCTGAAACAGACAATGTAAAGCATATAACATATTGTATATTGATAAGTTTAAAACAATTTATACATTAGTAAAATAAACAGAAAGCGTGCCAAATCAAATATGGTATTTCATGACATTTAATGAAAGTTTTTTTCATAGCTATCAACTATTGAACAACAAGAAAACCTTATTGACAACGTAATGCATTGTTGTTGTAAATCTATCAGAATTATTCATAATTGAAAACAAATTAAATACAAGAAAACAAAATTTAAAAAGCATACAAATCTAATGAAATACACACATGAAAAATGACATTACGAATGGACTTCAATCTCAATGGACATCTGAAAAATTGAAGTTATAAATAATCCAAGCCAATTAGCCCACTGACTGATGAATGAACAAAACGAAAATCCCTTAAGTTAGTCGAGAGAGTACTGTCTGGTAGCAAGAACAAATTAAATATGTTGAACAGTAAAGGGCAACTAAAAGAAAAATGATACCATACATGAATGAAACACAGAATATATAATCGATGGGTGTGAAGAAACCGGCTCATGATTTTCATGAAACTGGCTGGTAAACATTTTTATATTATCAACTGACTACAATGCCTGATTCATAATGTTCATTAAATAAACTTCATTTTCTAGATGTGCCTCATATAACTCAATCGTTGCTACAATGTTGCAGAACTTCAATAGATAACCAAAGGGAATGGAGCTGATTCCCCAAAAGAATAATATACTAAATAGTTATATTGAAAGTGGTTTGCAGTTACATCACATTGTAATTGAACGCGTTTCCTAAGGAGTATATTATGCTATTCTTTACATTTATCTACATCTGTTTATTCTCACACTTCGCAGACATAGTTATGCAAACATACACTCACATACGGAAATCCATTTATCGACACATATCGCGCAGCGATATATTAAAATTATACATGAATATTTGTCCGTCGTGAATCCGGTGACGCATGCGCAAAGCGCGAAACAAAACCGGGTTTTTCTCTACAGATAAAGTTAGAAAAATAGATATACAATGGTTAAAGTGTAGTTCGACGGCGTATAATACTGTCATCTGACTGGCTAAGTTAAATATCAAAACAAAAATGTATGTTAATATTAAGTTAAATAT
>JAOPJM010002323.1:12945995-12957750 GCA_027124095.1 Muusoctopus leioderma | reverse complement strand
TATACACATATATATATATATATATATATATATACACATATATATATATAAATACACATATATATATATATATACACATATATATATATATATACACATATATATATATATATATACATATATATATATATATACACATATATATATATACACATATATATATATATATATATATATACACATATATATATATATATACATTGTGTAGGAAATATTTCCTACGGAGTTTGATCAAGTCTTAATAATATAATTCAGCATCCAATTTGAAATGAAATTTAATTATATTCCAAAATAGTTTCAAGCATTCGCCTTATATAACTCAATAATAATTAATCATTGAGTCCAATGAGAATACTGATGGACGACGATATTTCATGTTAAAAAGAATTTTAAAACGCTAGTGATTTATTTGAGATTTGCCTGAAGTTATGCTTACTCTGCTGAATATTGTAATATCTCTTAAATTATTCTTTGTTAAATTTTGACTGTGATATTATTAAAATGAAATAGAATAACTTTTATATTTATGTTTGTATTCAAGGATAATCATAAATTGGTTCTCTATTTTCAATTTCTTAAATATCAATTCACCATATTAAAAGGCAACAATTCTGAAATTATCTAATCTACGTTCTGTTAGTTATATCTTTGTTGCTATTGTTTACTCTTAGCAAAATCAGGTTGAAACTGTTTCGAATGACATCATTTCGTTCTCTATTTTGTAACGCTCACTAATACTTTATAATACTATATAGTACCACAGGGCCTCCTAAATCTTCACTGAGAAGCAGTAAAATGTACGATTGTTAGAGGAGGCATTTATTTACTTCTAAGCGTAACATGGGTGTATATATTCAATAGAACAATAAAACATTGTGTAATTTTCCCGTCTCAATTTTAATGTAAGGATATACAAAAAAAGGCCTTTGTTCCGTCTAATTGTCTAATATTTATATAGAAACAGCTCCGTGGACGTGTTTGACCAAAGGTAAGCGAAATTAATGTATTATGTCACTCTAGAGCTGAAGGTCATAGATGTAAACACAATTGTGTAATGTTTGATACGCTAGTATTTACTTTTTTACCTGTTTCAGCCCGCAATTTGCCAAATATGTCCTATATTTTAAATTTATTAGAGCGATAACGGAAAATGTTTTAACTTCGTGGTCCTGAATATACAGAAAAAATTGTAACTTTCAATAAATATGCATCCACGGTGTTTGCTCGTCAGGTTCATGTTAGTAGCCTATTTTCTATAAAGCAATTGCTAAGGACATCGAACTGGGACAACATAAGTATAGAAAAAAAAATCAGAATCATAGTGTATAACGATAGATATACATATTCGGGTGTTTTTTTGTGCATGTGATATGCGATTTGTGACGTTGATGCTTTTCATAAGTACGACATTGCCATATAGGAAGTGAAATAGTTACAATATGGAAAAGAATATATGTTACTTCCATTCTACAGTTCTTGTATAATCAGTTTATCCCCTTTACTGATACAAAGGATGCATAGAAGTCGATTTGTTTTCGTCGTCTGTGTTCTTTCCAATGAGAAAAATATATGATCTCAAACATGTGATCCCACAGGCTAGATATTCAACATTCATTATAAAATAACCATGCGATTTAATTTAATTTCCACTATTTTTTGTTCCGGTAATTGGAACAACGTGGTCAGAATGAAGAACACATACCTGATCACACGTTTATCAGTTAAGCTGCAAGCTATATTAACAGTCTTTGAGAAACTTGTTTGGTTTTGTTTTTTTCCGGAAAAGAATAACGGAAAAAGACAAAATGACAGCCTCAATGTTGATAACACTATATAATATTGAAATACTAAAAAAGAAACAACAAAAACATCGATAATTGTTTTTCTTAGTGAATATTGTTACCACTTTTTCCCGCTATCGTGTTGATAAGAGTCCATCTGAAAAAGGTAGGAAGTTGAACATAATTATGTGGCAGATTACAATACTTTGGCTTCACTGTTGAATTAATATTAACTGATAGTCCGCCGAATGTTGAACTAAATCTACAGTATTGTATTTACTCTAAGTTAAAAGTTGTGTTTCTGTAATAAATTAAATTAGGCATAAATCTTTAAGCAATTAGTAATTTTAATTATTACATTTCAGAACATGTACTAAAATATAGAATGAAGCAGAATCGATAGGGTGGTGGACTACAAGTCAAAGAATCAATTGACCGTCGTATCGGTTGCGATCGAATCAACTGAGATGCATCTGTGGACAGAACACTAAGCTCTGAACTATCCCGTACCCATTAAACATGTTGTTCCCCTCTCTAAGTAAAACAGAGATAGAGCGCTCTAAATATTAAGATCGTTTCACTAGCCTGAATTCCTGAGTTCATATCTTTCTATCAGCATAACTTGACATGGAAGGATTCCAGAAGACTGACTTGTCCTTCAGATTGTACATGAAGACGAAATTCCCAGATGTACCTATAACTGAATATGCTGTGTCAAAGCATAATATATTACATGCCTTGTATATGAGAGTTCAATATTAGTAATTGAATAGATATATAAGAAAATATTTAAAAAATATATATATTGGCTGTTACAGCTAGACACAAACACTAATGTTTATGTGAGCGATAAACGAAGCTAGTACATTTGGTAACTTTTCCAAGGGCTTTAGGAACATATGTGAATTAAGTTTTAACATTTTAGTGGATATTAAGATATTTTATGTAAACAACAAAAATGGAAGGCAAAATTAGTATAACGCCGTACTAAATACCTTACGATATTTAGTTACGTCATGTCTCTATAAGTTCTGATTTCAACACACACTAGATGATGTTGACTTTCATCGTACCTAGGTTGATAAAATATTTACAAATCAAATACCGAACACGAAGTAATCGACTGCACCAAAATATGTAGTCGTGTACCAATATTGGTTTCTGATATTGGCTAATTGATACAGTCGATTATAGCGACCCAGTACTTGACCCGTACATTATTTGATCCACCACTTTGCTATTATGCGCTTTGAGCGGACTCCCCTCTGTTGCAAGCATTCGGATCAGGACATCGGTCTGAGGACACAGATCTACCTCCTCCTAGTCACGGCGGCTATGAAAAGTTCCATGGTCACTGCCCTTTCTCTTCTGACTAGACCTTAAAAAATACAAGGATGAAAGGCAGAAGTCAATCCATCTACATTTGAACTCAGTATGTAAAGCGACATTAATAAATACCGCAGAGTATTTTGCCCAGCGCTGTATCGATCCTGCTACTCCAAATCCCTTATCTCAGAGAATATACGGTTGAAACTTTCAAAAGTTAAATACTGTAAGGATATTATCATAACCGAATGAGAAAAACAAAATAATGATTTCTCACATTGGCACATTTGAATGGAAGGAATAGAACCAAACAGAGCGACCATAGTTTAACTACCAATACTTATTTAGCAGCATTTCAGTTTGGTATGTAAATGGATGTAACTAAATCCCACATCGAATTTAGTCCGGTACTCTAGAGTTTTGCCACTCCACTGCTGTTAATAAAACGATAAAAATGCTACCCCGCATCATCTAACTTGACCGGAAACACTTAATGCCGATGCACTTGAAGAAATTAGGGAATTATTTTGTAATTGGAATAAAGAATGATACGCATGTGGAAATATGAGAACTCTTTGATGCCAAATATAATTTCATCGTAAAGCTTTTTTGCCGAGGAAATAGCTTACAGTATTTATATCCGTCTCCTATGTTGCAAATTCAACTCGTTGGTATTATCTTTAGCAGCTCAAATCTCCAATCTAGACAAACATTGATTTCAGCGTATAATTGACTTGATCCCAATTACGAATTCATAACTCTTCTTTATGATATTTGTGTCTTGAATACAAGTTAGACATTTTTCAAATCAAAACATTCTTAGTGCCACTTTTCACTCCCAGTTTCTGAGGCATTAAACAAATGAGGAGAAATATGGACACTTTACAGGATACCATTCAATTTCAAACGTAAGAAAATTTCACAGAATAGCCTAGGGTTACTAATTCTCTACACATAATGAAGGGTAATTTTCTATTCTTAAACAAAGCGGCTGCAATGAGTTCTGAACTCACAACGCACTGGCGTGCATTATAAATGACTTATTACCTCAGTTATTTGGTTAGTTGGAGCGGAGATACAATATTTCCATAATGTCTCTGTTTGTGCAACCTAACATGGCGTTTCAGTAATATTTTCTTGATTATATCATTTGAAAAGAATGTATCTTGTCTGATGTTGTTGAGCTCCGAGTTAGCCCTGATCGAGCAGAGCTACGTTCAAAGGTATTCCAGCCATGACCATTTTGTATTCTTTATATCTAACACTACATTGTCGAATGTGAAGACGGTGGTGTGTGCGAGATTTAACGACTAAAGTTTGACAGGTAGAGCGACCGTGTTTACCAGATGAAATAACATGTGGTGTTTTTCACTCAGAAAATGATTCGATTGCAGTAATTTATTTTTTTAGAAAATGAAGGTCATTTGGGAGATTAGAATAGTGAAAGATGGAAATCAGTTCTTTCTTTTATCAATATTTAGAATATCCTCAAACAAAATAAAAATAAGACACTATGAATGTACAGTGCTATTATATTTTTTCTTTCTTATAATTTAACTAAACAAGACGTGTGTATCAGGAATAACACTGGTGTATTAAAGAGGCCTTATAGTATCGTCTATATCAGGAGAAAATCTTTATAATGAGCTGTTACAGGGTGGAAATTTATTGTTTTTGTCATCGGTGTTTCTTATAATTGCTTAGTGATTTTTCCTCTGTGTTGTTTATGAGACAACTCCTGTGTAGAGTCTTCTAGATAAAGCGAAATGTAATCATATTTTTGGAATTAGTAGTTCCAATACTACTATTTTTACTACAAATAGTAATAGTGCTGCTTCTGCTACTAACATTGGTATGATCTCCTAATTTTTGAAATGTGAACGAGGTGATTGCATCAACATAGCACTGCAACACGCTTTATCAGACCCGAAATGATAAACGGTAATGTTCGCCTCGGCGGAATTTGAACAAGAACTTAAATGCTATCAAATTTTGTTCAACTCCTCTGCCGCAAAGACAGAAGAGGTAGTGAACCACAACATCGTTAGAGCGTCGAACCTAATGCTATGCGGTATTTTGTTACACCCTTGTACGATCTGAGTTCAATCCCCATCAATGTTCCTTATAGCTTCCATAATTTTCTGCTTCGATGAATAAAGTACGAATTAAGTACTGGTGTACTCAATATAATTCACTAGTCAACATTTCCGAATTCCTGGCGTTGTGCCTAAGTTAGAAATTCTGATTATTAGTAGTATTCATATTGAATTCGATCAAAATATCTACTTTACTTAGTATAAGAAGGTGTAATTCAAAAAACCTATTTGATGAATAACTCTAGTTTTAACTGTGTTCTAAAGATATACGACGTAAAACGTAAGTTGTTCTGTAGTGTCTAGAATATAATAAGTATTTTTTGCAGTTGCAGTCAGCACATTATACGTTTCTAGAGAACACTAATAATAATGTTTTTACGACAATTTCTAAAGCTGTTTCGATTGTCTATTGGATATATTTCATTAGATTCCGTTTATGCAATCATTTTGATTTTGCTTATTTTCAAGTCATCCAAACATTCCACTTGACCAAATGTAACAAAAATGATATTTTATAATGCCATAAAATCCTTTGTTAAACTTCTACTAAATGGTAAACAGAATATATAATCATGCTACAGTATAGATTAAGGGTTGGATATGATATGCAATTACGTTGAGATTGGTTGAAATTTCGGTAATTTCTAAGATAGCACACAGTGATATTACTCAAGGCTCTTAAAGTTATTTCAATGCATGAAACATGATAAGTTGTTTTATGAAATATGACTAGAATACAATATTGATCAAAAACAACCTCAATGAAACATGAAACTTTACTATCCCATAATCCAGGAACAATGGACAGATTAAAAACGTGTGAAGCGATACACCCCCTCTACAGAGTGGAAAACCATTTTTGTTATCATAAATCGCATATGAAAAGATATTTGTAAGTCAAAGTAAACATATGAATAAAAATGTGCAATTATAGGCATATGAAAACTGAAGCACTCTTCTATTATGTTGTATGTGTTCACAGCTTTCTTCTGTCGAGTATAAAAAAATGTCATATAAATTGAATTTTAACTCGAATATAAGTATTAGTACTCGGGGAAACTGTTTTTTATCGCGATGTTTCTTGCCGTGTAGTTTCGGTCTGCCCTGATTAAGCATATATATGGCATGTGGGTAACCAGTCAAACGGCTGAGTGAGATCCGTAAATCTTGGAATCTAGATGTACGTTTGTTACAGCTGATCAAAGAACATACTGTGCACTACAACAAGCACTTGTTTATCCTACATACCACAGTTTCTCAGTTATCTAGTCTCTTCCTGTTCGCTATGGCAGTTGAGACCACGCTGTCTCTTGCTTTCATTTCATTTATTCAGCTGGTGTCCTTGGTCAAAGTGGATTCTAGGTATTTAAAATTGTCCACTTCTGGTTTTTGGCCATTCAGCATGATATGATTGTTGCATTCTCGTTTTGACTACTGACCAGAATTTTGATATTTTCGGGACTGACGTCCACTCTGTACACTCCTGATGTTGTTTCTAGTCTGGTATGGAGTTCCTAGAGTTCTACTTCACTGCCACTCATTAGGCCGATATCGTCTGCAAAGCGCAGGTTGCAAAGGGGCTTTCCTCCGATGGAAATGGAGGTGCTGAAGTCCCGTAGTGTCTCCTGTATGATGTTTTCCAAGAAGATGTCAGAAAGCACTCGGGAGAGGAGACAGCCTTGACTAATTCCAAATGTTGTCCTGAAGAAGTCACAGATGTTGTTATTCAGGAGAACTACTGTGTTTGAGTGTTCGTACAGTGCCTATATCAATTGGATCAGGTTGCTGTCAAACTTGAAATCACTCATCACATGCGACAAACCGTTCCGGTTTGTGGCAGGTGATGAGGGATTTCTCATGCCGGAAGGGTCAAAAACGGTTTTGTAGTCCGTGAAGTTATGGTAGAGGCAATTAGTGACGGAGAAGTTTCTCAATTAGCAGTCTGGTGTTAAATATCTGCTCTAATGTGCTCAATGTTGGTTTGAATCCTGCCTGTTATTCTGCGAGGATTTCTAACGCCGTTAACATAAGTGTGTTTAAGATACTCTCAGAAGTACTTTACTAGGGGGTTTTTAATCAAACTGATGGTTCTGTAACTTTGGCAGAGTCTTAAGTTGCCTTTCTTTGGAATGAGTATCGTCAAGGATTGAGTCCATTCTTGCTGAGTTATGGCCCTCTGTGTTTCAAGAGTTCGGCTGGGATATAGTCTACTCCAGGTGATTTTCCTTCTCTAAGCATGCAACTGCCTCTTCAACGTCTTCCTGGATTATTAGAAGACACCCAAGTTCTTTCTTATTATTGGTGACATTCTCCAAGATGCCTGTATCACGACAAAACATATGGTTATTAATGTCTTTGGAATATTCAGACCATCTTCTGATAACAGGAGTTTCGTCTGTGAGGAGAGAGCCTGTTTCGTCATCAATGATAGTAGCGATGGTTTGCTTCATTTTTGTTAATATTTCCACTGTCTTAAAAGCAGCCTTGCTGTTGCCCTTCTTTATCCCAGCTTCGATGTCATCCCACCGGTCTGCTTTCCACTTCTCCTTGGCTTCCTTCATTTTTTTTCTGATATTCCTATTCACAGCGATGTATTGCTGCCTTGCTTCAGGTCCCGTCTTGTATCATATAGGTCCAGGATGTCATCAGTGACCAAACGTTTGTTATTTTGTTTCTTCTTTTCCCTAACACCGCTAAAGCTGAAACATGAAGTGCTTCCTTGATGTTATCGTTCAGGAAGTTGATACCTTCTAGTAAGTTGAGGGGGATGTTAGAATGGGGTAACTGTGATGTCTGCTTAAGAGGTTATTTGTATGTATTGTTGTTGTTATTTTGGGGATATAAACGTTTGCGTAGGTGGAAGGTATAAAGTGTATTATGAGAGGAACGATCGCTGAGGTACGATGGTACTCCATTTGATAAATTGCAGTTTCTAAATATGTGAGCATTGCATTGTGCTGTTGTATAGTTCCATGCCAACGCTGATCGGACTGACCAAATGCATTCTAGTAACAACCATCCCATCGGCAGAATCGTTAGCGCGTTGACAGAATGCCATGCAGTATTGCTTCCGATTCACTGCACTCTGTGTTCAAATTCCGCGAAGGTCAACTTTGCCTTTCACTATTTCGGGGTAGATAAAATAAAGTACCTGTCTAGGGTGGTGGACTGGCCGAATCTTTACAGCGTCGGATGAGATGCCTCGCGGTATGTATTCCGGCTCTTGGCGTTCTGAGTTCAAATTACGCCATGGCTTAAATGGATGGTAGAATTAATCTTTCACCCGGTTTAACAACACCACCTGGCTCTAGAGCGGAGTACACTCTGTTGCAAGCCTTTGGGACAGGTCTCCGGTCTGAGAATAACTTCCTCTCTCCCTTCCACCAGTCTCGAATGCCCTGAAAAATATAAAGGGTGAGTGGCACTGACTTCCGTCCAGACAAAGCATTAAACAAAATCCGGTATTAATAGGGCTTTCTGGGACTACATTATCGAATTTGTCCTTCCATCTTTTAAGACGTTAGAGTCCGTGATTTCATGGAGATTTGGCCGCTATTTCTAGCACGTCGAACAACCGAGAAGTGGTTACTTCGTTCGTTTGATTGTTGTATGTTATGTGGGATTGTGTATGTGAGCGAGATCATTAATCAATGTTATGTGTTTAGAGAAGTGATCGTATGAGCGTACCAGAGATGTTGTTGATGTTGTTGTTGTTGCTGCTGCTGTTGTTGCTGTTGTTGATGTTGTTGCTGTTGTTGCTGTTGTTGTTGTTGTTGTTGTTGTGTTTGTTGTTGTTTAGCCCTAAGTCTTCCGAAACTGAGCAGACCTATTATCAAAGGCGTTCATGCTGTGATAACCTCGTCTTGTTTTCAGGAGTAGTGTGTCAAAGACTACATTATCCAACATGTAGTTGTTATTTAGTTGTTATTTCTAACAGATTGAGCTACGGCGTAGAGGGTTCCCTCGTTGACTCGGTGACATATAGTTTGCTCTTGAAGTTGTTTAGCCGAGCTGACCTCTGAGTAAAGGCGTTCCAGCCATGGCCAGTCCTGTCCTCTCGGGCATTCCATACCTAGTACTGCATTATGCATTGTGTACCACCCTTTTCAAATCGCTAAGGAGTAATTATTTAAGGGTGATTTAGCAGCTTTATTTAGCTATATCTAGCAGACCAAGTGACCACGTAGATGTTTCTTCGCTGGCTCGTAGAGAATAGAGTAGAAAGCTTTGAGAATTTCAATATATTGAGATAGTTAAAGTTATTATGTACGGTATGTTGGAGTTTCATAAAAGTGAGGTGTGTGAATTCATGTTGGGAAAGAAGCATTTGCCAGAGCTCGGTGTGACACGAACGAATCTTTCTACTGTTCATAGGAGGATTATGGGGTATGTGATCCTACTTCATTTGGTTTGTATAATTATCATAATCTCTCCCTAATTTCCAGATTCTGGGTTTAGTTTCATCCATACATATTGGTATAAGTTGCTGTTGTTGGTGTGTGTGTAAAATTCACCCCGGTGTTAGGCCGGTGGATTAGCAGAATTGTCAGAGCGTCGGACAATATGCCTTGCGGTTTTAGTTACAACCCTTTACGTACTGAGTTGAAATCCCACTGAGGTCGACTTTACCTTTTACCCTTCCACGGTCGGTAAAGTAAGTATTATTCACGTAGATGTAATGAACTCATCCCTTCCCCACATTTCCTAGCAATGTGCCTATAAAATTAATTATTATTTACCTTACATGCACGTCAACCATGATTGAGCAGATTAATGATCAAAGGCATTACAGTAGTGTCCATCTCATTTTCAAGTGTATCTAGGACTACATTATCTAATGTGTCCTTCCATTATTTCAGCAGGTAGGGTGTAATTTGAGAGAGATTGAACTGCTATATTCCCAACGCGTTGTGCGACAGCATAGAGGTTCTCAAAATGGTTAGCGTTGATAAAAGCAATTGAAGATGACATGTAACCATTGACCCCAGTTTTTCACAGCTAATTGACCAACATTTGCTAGTTGAGGGGTTATCCATTGTATGAATGTCACGGTAATAAAATGAATGTGTTTGCCTGTTATTGTGCGTTTTAATGCTATATTTACACCACTATTAGATTACGGATTTTTCAAGGTCATTATCGAAGAATCCCTGCAATTACTGTAGTATAATTAGTGTGATATCAAATACGTTAGGGTATCATTTCTTATATCAGCTTGACCATCTCTATCTACCAGTATAGTTCACTATAATTACCATATCTCTGAATGGCTGTTACGTACCAGTACACAACGCTTAATCAAACAACAATTCGTATATGTAGACACAGCTGTGAAGCAGTGTAGCCAGTGTTGGCAGAGGAGTGCCGAAAGGCAATACTTCTCTACACAATGGCGTTACAATTGACAGTATTAATATTCAATATTTCTATGAGCTACAGTGATCGAGGAGACTGCATTAATGCATTAAAGTCAGATCAAAATAGGGTCACAATCTCACTTTTAGAACAGCTAGTGTTGGTTACTGGAGAGTACTTGCATAATACATACTTGCAGTTTTGGCTTTAAAATTATTCGTCATTTTCTGCGAAAATGCCTCCCAGAAAAAAGTATAGAGCAGAATTAAAACTAAATGTTATTGAAATTACCGACAATAGAAACAACTGAGTGGCAGCAAGAAAATTTGATGTTTCGGAGAAACTTGTGTAAGACTGGAGAAAGATATCGAACAATCTTCAGACTATGCGAAAAACAGTGTGTTGCCAAAAGACAGCCTTGCAAGTCGTTACAATTGAAGAAGAGAGTTGCAGAGTGGGTACTTGGAGATCATCAAGATGGAAAGTGCGTAACTATTGAATCCATCTGAATCTATGCCCAAAATGAACCATGGAAGGACAGAATTTTAGAATATTAAGGCAAGTGCCGGATGGTGCACAAGGTTCACGAACCGGTATGATTTAACATCTTCGGCAGGTACGACGACTGCACAAAATCTGACTGCTGATTATAGATAATAATATACTAACGACGTTCAACCAATGTGTAATCAGAAATCGTTACAGGTCATTATGCTGTGGAAACGTGGACGAAACACCTCTCAGTTTTGACATGCCAAAGAAACGAAATGTGAACCAACAAGAAGAGAAAACAGTACTGTTGAAAACTACTGGACACAAGAAAAACACGTTTTTATTAATGATCTCTTGCATTGCAAATGGTAGAAAATGATACCATGCTTTTGCTAAGGGTTGTAGGTTCCCATGCATTCACAAGCAGACATAGACACACTCTCGGCCTCCCATACTTGACCCAGAGGAACATCAGGCATTTGACACCTGGATGGAAAGTGGGCTGCTCCAGCAGAGCTTTTGCTGGTTCTGATGTTCAGTTGGGTCAAATGCAGCTTGCTTGAGGACAGGACTCGCCTCCTAGACCAGGAATTCGAACCCACGAGCTTACGATCATGAGTCCATTAGTCTAACCACGTGACTACGCACCTTCACTATATATATATATACACATATATATATATATATATATGTATGTATGTGTAT
>JAOPJM010002323.1:12926109-12938624 GCA_027124095.1 Muusoctopus leioderma | reverse complement strand
CGACTGCCCCCCCCCCCCCAACCGCCGCTAATGTTTGGCCTTGTGACTGTGTTATACAAATCAATATATTTCTTCTTACTATTTATAAGCAGAATCGGTAGAGCGACGGACAAAATGCCTTTACGTCCCTTAACTTTCTCAGTTCAAATCCCGCTGAGATCAACTTTGCCTTTCATCCTCCCGGGGTCAATAAAATAAAATACCAGTCCAATTACTGAGGGGTTGATGTTCCTAACTCATATCTTCACGCTCCGAGTTCAAATTCTGCCTGTGTTCGACTTTGCCTTTCGTCCTTCCAGTGTTGTTGTTTAGCTCCAGGTCTACCCTGATCAAACTGACCTATGATCAACGGCGTTCTAGCCATGACCATCTCGTCTTTTTTTTTTCTCTCTTTTTATTTATTTTTTTGTTTCTTGAGTATTTTTATTTTCTTTGTTATTTTCCGTAATAAAATATTGATGGGTCTTTTATTGTAATTGTATATAATGTGTCCTTGCACAACACGGTAGTGTGTGATTTGAGGGAGATTTGCTTGCTATTTCTAGCAGATCGAGCGACCACTTAAAGGCCTTCATCCTTTCGGTGGTGGCGGTTTTGTTTATCCCCAGGCCGGCTCTGGTTGAGTAGACCTACCCATGTTGAAAGGCGTTTCAGACGGTCTTTGTTCAAGGTAACAGATAATGTAAGCAGGACTGCATTATCCTTTGTAGATAAAAATAAGTACCAGTCAAATACTTGATCGTTTTATGGGACTACATGTGTGGCCTTGTGCTTGTTAGTAACGGGCGGGTGGATTGGTAGAGTCGTTAGCGCGTCGGACAGAATGCCTTACAGTAATCGTTCTGCCACACTGCGCTCTGAGTTCAAATACCGCCGAAGTCAACTTTGCCTTTCATCCTTCCCAGGGTCGATAAAATAAAGTACCAGTCAAGTACTGAGGTTGTTGGCCTTGTGCCTATGTTAGAATCTATTATGGTGAATTGGCAGTCGTTAGCGTGTAGGACAGAATACCTTATGGTGTTCGTTCTGGCTTACTGCGCTCTGAGTTCAAATCCCACCGAGGTCAACTTCGCCTTTCATCCTTCCGGGGTCGATAAAATAAAGTACCAGTCAAGTACTGGGGCTGTTGGCCTTGTTCATATGGTAGAAACAATTATTATAAGATGAAATTAAACTTGGAATCTAAAGAAATTTGTTTGAATTATATTGCTTTCACAAGTATATCAACTTAAACACACATGCACGCACACATATTCATACACATACATATTCACACATATAAAACACTCGCGCGCACGCACGCACACGTACAAGTGTGTGTGTGTGTGTGTGTGTGTGTATGTCTGTATCCATATATATATATATATATTTACGTATATACATATATATATATATAGAGAGAGAGACAGAGAGAGGGGGGGGAGGTAGGTGTATGTGTGTCTGTGTTTGTCAATTGTTAAATACGTCTATTAATGGAACGATGTTAGTCCGGCATGATCTGATTCCTAGAACATACCACAGGGATATATATCGTAATCTAGGTTTCATAATTATTTGGGGGAAATTCTATGTTATTGTATACAACGTCGATAAATCAATGAGCAAGAAATACCGTGAACTACAAAAGTATCTCAGGAATTGAAATTCCACTAAAAATATTGTATTATATTATCGGTCATATTTGGTCATATTCGGTCAAGTTATCGGTCATATTCGAATGGTTCTAACTGTTATCTACTTATGTAACTATGTAACACAAACAACATCAGAAACACTCTGTGTGTTTACTGGTATTTGTATTATTGTTGTTTAAGCCTAGGGCAACCCTACATAATGTTGGTCAAAGTAATCCTTTAACTCTTATGTTTGTTTTGTGTTTTATAATTAAGGTGTAGAATATCTAGTACTACATTATGCAATGTGTTTTTCTTTCTTTTATACGACAAGGTGAGATTTCAGAAAGAGTTGTCTGCTCTTCTAACATATGCAGAGAACTCCCATGTACTCCGTCATTGGTTCTTTATCTGTATGTGTATGTGTGTAGTAGCTAATGGAAATGCATTTAGTAAAGGAGAGTTAACAGCATATCGTGTCATTGACATCAAACTTTGACGATCTGGATTTCAAGACCAAATACAATATATAGGAGTATAACATTAAAAGGCTGTAAAGCAGGTTTTATTCTGATATGTCTTTTGGAGGGTTTTAAATATTAATCTTAAGAGTTAATGTTATTAAGAAAATGACTACAGGGTATTTACCAGGGACGCCATCTGCATACAAAACGAAAAGTAAAGTTGGTGTCAACATGCTTAATGTAGCAAGTCAGTATCAAATGTTTAATTAATTGAAAGTATACCAGCAGTGAGTAGGACAGATCATAAGCTAAATGATTAATTCTACTGAAGAAAGGCAGAGAAAACAACTACACATTTTATAATAATTAAAAATTAAATGTACATATGCAGTAAAGTGTCAGACTTATCTTCGGCAAGTACGGTGACTACTCCGATCTTTTATTTATCTTACTGATATAGACATTAAGTAAAACTTGTAAACTTTCTTATGAAATCATTGTAAAGATCGGATTAGTAAATTTATATTGTTACTTTCTGAGAATCGACTCAAATACAATATAGTGATGTGAGTCGGCAATTTCATGATATCACTGATATCATGAAATGAAGTCTGAAAATAATAGGGGTGGGGGTAGAAACCAGCCCTTGTAAATTATATACACAGCTGGATTTGGACTCAGCACTATCAGTGTTTATAAAACTGGGGTTTCCCTTAATCTGTAGTGCCTATTTAGAGCTAATTGGATGGGATTACATGTCTAGGCGATGGATACAGCACCGTGATGTTGACAGGATGTGAACTGCTGATCTTTTGTTAGCAGTCACAGACACTATTACTTTAGTCATGAAATATAAACTTACATTTAAAAAAAAAACTGTGTTACTAATCATGTCGGGCACTTGTTAACATTAATGATTTAATCGCAATGCTCAATAGGTTTTCTACGAAGTTTGAAGTTATAAACCATGAAATAAATAAATATACTCAAATCCTCTACAAATAGCTCTGGTTTCATTACTTTATAATTGCAAAATAATCAGGTCTATTTTTATGATTAGCTATTGTAGATAACGGTTATACTTATACCAATTACCATCGTGGCAATTTAAACATTACCAATAATATATAACGATTTCGCACAGGCCATTATAACGTTAGATTTGAACACAGTCAAAAATATAAGCATTGATTCTGTCTCTTTAGCTTCCGATATATTCTATGGTAGAAAGAGAAGAAAAAAAACAGGGTCAAGAAAGTGCATAACGACGTCGAAAAGATACCAATTCGATTTTTAATAACATTGTTGTGATTAGAAGTATTTTAAGGAGGAGACCATAAACCACAAATTCTAACAGGAAGACAATCAAGAAACTATTAAGAGTAAGAGTGATAAATATTTATTTACATCCAACATCAACTGTCTAGACTGACCAAGCGACGCTATAACAACATATTTCCGTTGAATACTGCCAGTAGGCAGATGTTTGGTTGACCTGAATTATCTGTACAAATATACAATTAGGAATCTATTTAGATATAATGTTTTGTCCAAATATATAGCTTATCTGGGATTTTATATAGCGAATCGGGAGTAGTACACTTAATGAATAGGAACAAACGACGATTAAACACATACAATACAAACGGATAATATTTATATATTTTATTGCATTTTATAAATATTAGCAATACAGTTTTAACAACGATATCCAATGCTTAGTGTTGTTGATGGAACTTGGAATAAATGCTTTGTATGACAGGAATGACAAAGTAAATACTACTGTACCAATATTTATGAAACTCCGTTGCTATAAACAATATTCAACGTTGTTGGAATAACTGAGTGGCGGTTTTGTTTTGACAGGCCTCATATTGTATCCCCAAGCAAAAATATTTTCGTAAACCTCTCGTCTATATTCAAGACGGTTATTGTTGTTGCTATGGTTAAGGGTGTTGACTGTTAGGTTGGTGATTATTTTGTTGTAATTGTTGTTGTTTAGCTCCAGATCAGTTTTCATCGAGCAAATCTACGGTCAAAGACATTCCAACATCACCAATCCATCTATATTTCAATATAATGTATCTAGCTTTACATTAACGCAATGTATCCTTCTTTTATTAAGATAGGTGGTTATGATTTAGGGAGACTTAGATGTTATTTCTAGCAAGTTTAGCGACCACGTAGGCATATGTTGCACTGTTCTTATATTGTTGCTCACATGATGATGGTAAGTGAAGTCAAGCACGGCAGAATTTAAGAAGGATTTACATAAATACTGCAAATCATGTTTCACTACCATTCTACTGATCCTTCGAACCACGACCCGTCGTTTTTCACAACATAAATGCAGAGAATTTGTATCAGCCGAGATTCGAAACAAAATTATAACATCGCTTTATGAGGATCTCGAGTCGCAAGTACTTAGTTTTTAAATAATTGTCCTTATTTATTAATGACTTACGATTTAGAATGTTTTCTTCTACGGCTTCACCGTTTATTGTAAGTTTTCAAACAATTATAACCATAAGGGGTTAACAACATGACTATCTAGGGATTCGATTCAAATAGGGGAAGGTTTACCAATATCTAAAAATTATATTGCTCTGCAAGTCATCTAGCTTTAATATGATATACATAAATAGAACGAACAAGTTTTGTGTATAATGCATTTGCGTTATGTACTGAATTAGTCATACTTTGGCGACTAGAGTGGACGCCTGTATATTTCCCCACACTTTAGTATTAGCTACATTAAGAGGATATGCTTTCGGTATCTGCTTATGTGGATATCGCGTATATATTGGCTTGTAACTTAGGACAGCTAATGCTCATAACTTATTGCCTCAGCTGTTTTGTTATTCTCGATTGCCATTCATATCATGATAGCTAACAGCGACTATCGAGTCTAGAGTAATCGATGAGTAATCGATGAGTAGTCGATGCTAGCTTTTAGACTTTTTCAATCGAATCTTTTAACGCAATTTACATAAATCTAATTGATGGTGAAAACAATGCACTTCTTGGAACATAAAAAATGTTTGGTCTGTTTAGATATGCGATAATAATTGTTACGAAATAAATTTAAATATAATTCAAAGCTTGTAAGCAGCTACCTGACACGATGTGATATCGACTCTTTTATATAACGATCAGATATTATCGGTATATTTCTTACAATCCTAGACAACTCTTGAAGTTTTAAATATTAAAGGAGGTGACCAAAATATATTACTGGTACTTACATGAGTCAACACAGGAACCTCAACATGGTAACTCAACATGCTAGGAGTGACACTGAAATCTCCCTCAAATTACATACTTCTGTCTTGGAAAACGAGGGATACATTAGGCAATCTAGGCCAAAATATACAAAAAGGCGGGATGGTCATAGCTGTAACGTCTTTGATCATAAGTCTATTCTGCCAAAGATGAGATGGTGCTAAACAACATCAAAAACAGCGGGTACTTACATACATCGACTCAGTAGTAACGTATTGTATTCTTCATCTTATAACTGAACGTTACAAAAGTAAATATTTTAACAAATCATTTAGTCTAGCAGTCTAGCAGGCATACTATTAATTACTAGAAATATATGTACAATAAGATTAATTACTATTGAAAATATCGTTATTTAATGTGGTTATGTTTAACTTTTGATGTGGCGCAGCTTAGGCAATTTATTACATATTTCATAATTCCTAACTACGAAGATTATTGCAAACAAAATATTCAAAGCAGTCAAGAAGGATATAAAAGCACGCGCCAGCTTATTTATTTTACAGTCGGTATTCTTACCTTGTGAAATTAAAATCAATGATATAGTTCTGAAGATTTCAATGAACTGCCGATATATAATGCAACTATGTAATATGCATTTAATACATTCCTTAATAATTAAAATTGCTTTTCAACAGCCTGTATTTCACAACCACGATGTTCTTTAGAACATAAGTAATTATTGCTGAGGTACAAGATCATACATTTCTAAGAAAGTATGTGTATTGGTCATGTTCGGAAGAGACTTTACGTAAACATTTTAATTTTAACCAAATCCAAGACCTATATTAGCTATTGCTGTGCGCCGCTCTCCACTCAATTCCAGATAATCTTTTAAAAAAACATATAAATTGCCTATATTTTAGTTGTGTAGGAGACAGTAAATATTGTGTGATAATTGAAGTAACAGCATGCGTAAAGCCCCTGGAATTGAAAAGTGACATATCACATTTTACGACATTCAAGTTTAGAAAATTGAATCCTTTTTTTTCGATATTGGCTAAACACTTGAAAACAGTTCATGCTAAAACTAAAAAAAAAAAAGCAACAACGTTATATCATATTACACTCAGATATATATTTATTAGGTTATCTCTGGCGAAGCAGAAGTATGAATAAAGAAATTTTATTAAGGTCATCTTAGTATAATTGTTAGGAAAACCCCGAGGGTGTTTTACCTCAAACATATATATGTGCTGGTCAATTAAATGGTGATACGTATAGAATCATGGTGTATCTCTTATCGAAATACCTTAATAAAATACTCTTTACATATGTACACTACACCAAGGGGTTCTCTCCGTACTCAGTAGACCTGCTAGAAATAGGAGCCAAACTAACCTCAAACCCCACCATGCCATCTTAGAAAAGGAAGAGCACATTTGTATATGTATTCCTGGATACATGATTCTGAAAATGAGTTACGATGGTTATCACTTGAACACTTTGATCGTAGGTCTATATGAACAGGGTTAACCTGGAGTTAAACAACAACAACAATAACAACAACGACGACTATTTTCATATTTACGTAAGTAGATTTAGTTCAGTTGAGTTGGATGAAGTCTCAAAGGGAGCCAATCAATTGGTTAGTGATTTCTTCAATTTATGGATTATATATTTGAATGACTAGATACTTGTAAACAAACTACTATCGCGTACGCGGTGTGTGTGCAGAAACGATACAGTCGGTAACTCGAGGATTGCTTAAAGAAGTATCATTAATATATTTCGAATTAATTCAATTACTTATGTTTCCTTTGATGAAAATTAACTTAGTGTCTACCCAAAGGAAATCAATATTATACATGAAAAATACCTTAAAGGTTTGAAGGTCAACATCTCTCATGCTAAGAAATACAAAGATTTTTAAGCTGAAGTTTTAATTATCGTTTAATTGTGTTATGATATTTATATATACACTTACGCTAGCCAGGTAATTTAATGATTATTGAGAGAAACCATTAACAACATGAATGTGAATGTGATATATTTCTCTTGTAATTCCCCGTGATATGTTTATGTAGGAGTTCTAGTAATCTGGTAATCTGAGGATGAAAGACAGGGAAAACGAAGGGGCGAAAAGAGAAGATAATAAAGACAGAGGAAGTGAGAAAGAAAGAAAAAGAAATACCTGAAGTCAACGACATTAGATTGTTTATACAGCAAATCATATAGCACTTCAGCTTATTAACTACGAGCTGTTACATGTACAAGTAGAAACACAAGCCGCAAAAGCAATGGATAGTTTATAATCAATAATTCTATGACATAAGTAGAAATAATTGTGAATGTATATAGGAAATGGTGTCTATTTCAGACAAACACGGTGATATATTTCAATTTTATTATCTATGTATTATTAGGAATTGAAAATTGCATGTAATCAATAAGGCAGATCATACAGAACAGACGTGAATTAGGTTTTCATGATTTATTTTTTGTACGGTTTTAAACTCGCTTTTCACATAATGGATCATCAATAAAATTCCAGCACTGCAACATTTTATTTCAGCTCACAAATATATTGATCAATGTCAATCGAAGAAATTTACAAACTGTGGTAAAAAAAAAAAAAAAAATGTATAAACACTTGGAAATACACTTGACTAACGGGTGGTACTAACAGGAAAAAAAGAAAAACTGTTAGACTTCCATAACAGAAAAATAGTGAGAGAAAAAATACTTTTTTACTAGCACAGTACAGAAACTGTTCGAAATGCTTCGTCTTCCTTTCCTTCCTACTTAAGCTCGATCTTCTTCTCTGTATTTAGTGTGTAATGTCGCTAGCACTTCTACACTTCAACAAATTCTAATATTGATCCTATATCGATTTATTGACATAATAAATATGTTGTTACTGACTATAAACATATATTTGATTGTGCATGTGATGTATAAATATAACACACACACACACACACACACATACACACACACATACATACATACATAAATAAATACATACACACATACATACATACATACATACATACATACATACATACATACATACATATATATCTATATCTATATATATATATATATATATATATATATATCAATCATATATTCATTGCTAGTAAATAAAAGAAATCATAAAAAGTCATGGACACACATTCGATTAAATCTTGCTGTTGCCTATAACTTATCGATACAATTCGGCTAGAGTAAAATCAATATTATTTTTTTTACATTATGTGATTTAGAAAGTGGTCGTCTACTTCAATAGCAACAGTAAAGTTTCATAGTCGTTATTTGAAAATGTGTATGTGGAAGTATGGTGAATTTGTATTATAAGTGAGTGTTCAATATTATTTGTTAAATTGATTGTGAAAGACAATGATTTTCTTCAATTTGAAGGTCATGAGACAATTATTATTTGTATGTAGCATGTGTAGGATATTTTCAAGAGAATGTTTATATATATATATATATAAATATATATGTATAATAGTAAAAATAAAACGAGGAGCAATGAGTTTTACATCATCTTTTTATGAATTACAAATGTTTCGCAACCATTCCGCCTATATTACGTGGGGTTATTTCGCAATCATGATACGTTGTAACCCTGCATAAAAGCTGCAGTGGGGCTGCTCCTCAGATCCATGGGTAGGGTCGGAGGGGTAGTGCCATACTTAAGTTGAATACCAGGGATAATGAGATATGGAATAAGAAAAGATCAGTAATAAAGACATAAACATGGCCTGGCTCAGGCAGATGGATATGGAGGTAGGGGTGTTAGTAGGGGTGGTGACCCGTGTTGCGGTCGGTCAGCTGGCCTCCTAAATTTTTTTATCTATTCTGACCCGTTGCCGGAAGCATGCGCCCACGCGCGCTGACAAGCTGGTCGGGCCTGGGCGGTCATCAGGTGCGGTGCGATTATATGTCCCCAAAGTGAAATTAAAGGACGGGAGGATAAACTTAAAATTTAAATTTAAAAAAATTAAGAAAGGAATTAAAACATGCCAAAACACTAAATTAAGAGGTAAATAAATTCATGATAATATAATATTAAAAATAAAAAGGTAATAAGTTAATGAATAAACAAATAATAAAAAGGATATAATAATAAATAAAAGATTAATAATAATTAATAAATTAAACAACTGTATTACTAGGACAGTAATACTTGTGATAAATGTCAGGTTAAAAGTGTCAGGTAAACATTTTTCAGAAAGTCTTAAATATAGTGCAGCCGTTGGTGATCCGGTTTGATGACCACTTGGCCCGGCGGTCCTGGAGAGGCAGGCGAGCGGACACACTTAGTCTACGGGGGATCAAAAGGCATCCTACTGAATGTTTTGGATGTTCTGTGGGGGCATGAAATAATTATTTCATTTCGTTTGTTTAATAACGGATCCCTGGATTGTAAGTCCTCCAGAGCCTCCGTTAGGCAGAGATTGCATTCACGTCCACCTCCCATATACGGGCTGGCCTTGTTGATGATCGACCAGTTAAGGTTGTACCAGGTATCTGTACTGTTCAATCTCCACACGCAGTCCGCCAGTGACGTGGAGCTCATTAGTGATGGATTTTTGAATGAGTACGTGTGTGTACCATCGTTTTCTTTAATTTACACGATGTCGCACCGATGTAAAATGCGGTATTGTTAGGGGACGAAACTGTGCACTTGTACACTATATTTTTGGTGAGGCACCGTCCATCTAGTGGGAAGTCCGCCGGGTTCCTGCAATTACACATTCCCCCACGTGCTCTCACCAGGTCACTGCCTCCCGAATGTTGTTCCACCTATGGATATCCGTTATTCCGGATCATCCGGCTACTGTAACTTGATTGTGTATTTGTATTGTTAGGCGTTACTGTGTTGCGGCTATTACTAGATTTTCGAGTTGATATGGTGCTGTGTGCGGTTGTGTGGTTCGTTTATAGTACTGTTAGAGTTGCCGATATTAAGCCTTATTGTATTTATAGTTGCTATGTTATCTGCTAAGTTGGGTGTAGTGGAATACGATAGTTTAACTGTTGACCTATTGAATATCTGGCTGTGCCTATGTGACTTAGGGAAGTTTCTATCAAATATGCAGGGAAAAAACTCTCTAGGTATGTTGTTCTTGAACTGCACTCCCCATGGAGGGTTGAACCACACTGCTTTTGTTTTGCGTTTTCTAATTCTATCATTATTGTCTGCCCTATCGTTATCCCTAGGACCGGGGTCTCCTAGATCCACCGGTGTGTGCGTACTAGTGTTTATAGTGGGTTGGTTTCGGTGTTTAGCGCCCTTCAATGTAAGCGAGGCATGCTCGAACCTATCTCCAGTCCCATAGTTATTACTTCTCTGCGTCCGTCAGTGTTCTCCGGAATGATTACCATTCAGCTTTACGGACTCGCTCTTACTGTTGTTTTCTAAGTTTTCACCACTAGTGTTATGGGTGGGTACGTCCGGTATCGGAATGGGTACCCGAGCAGGTTCCCTCGATACCGGAGTTACTTCCACCAGCACGGTACGGTAGTGGGTTGGGCTCTAACAGTTTATATATATATATATATATATATATATATATATATATATATATACTAGTGGGCTGAGGCCGAGCTGGGACTGAACAATTCATGTTGTTATAACCCTATTTCTGTACTTGATATTTAGTAAATCAGAGAGAATGTTAACACCGCTCTCATGTGTTTCCTGACGTGACGTAGTCACATGTTGAATCTTAGGCAGTAAAATGTCCAAGAGCAGTTTGAAACTGTTCACATCCACTGCAAGTTTATTGCTCATGTTTTTCGGAAGCGTATTGAAAAGCTATTGGATTATCTGGTCTAAGCACTAGATGGAGAGCTTCTTTATCAACGGGACCTGGTTTGGCGGAAAGATAAGTTGTGGGAATACGAGATTTTCAGATATGCGATTTCAAATCTACGGAAAATAAGTGAGAGAGAACAAAGATTTCGTACAATTAGAGTAAATTTCATTGAATTTTATTGAATTTTATAAGTTTTACTTAGTGCAATAGCTTTATGAAAACAATATGTAATATTTCACTTCTTATGTAAGAGTGTGTTTTCCTTTTCCATACACATTACTGTTAAACCCTTGGTTTTAATATTTTTGATAATTGATCTTACGTAAAAAAACACCTTTAATTTCTCTTTCTTTTCCAAATTCTTTTCTTCCTAATTTATAAAATTTCGTCCTAAAGGTAATTTCTATTCTTTTTAAATTCTTTTTTAATATTTAAACTTTTTAGATTTTTAAACTAATCTTTATTACTTTAATAATTTTTCTATTTATATTCTATTTATTACCTACCCGCACTTTCAAATACACATAACGTTTTTTTTTATCAAATTATATAACCAACTTCAACTTATATTAACCCGCCTTCAACAAGAGAGGATTCAGTCCCAGTCAGCCAGAGTTATCGCCTCAAATAAAGTCGGTTCTATCATCTCCAACACATTTCTCACTTCGTCTCACCATTTTTCGCCAAAAGAGGACTAGCCATGTTTGTTGATTTGTAGCGTAATTATGCCAGTGGTCTGAAGAAATGCAAATCAGATGATTAAAGCAGGAAACCATAGGTAACTGCTTGATATAGTTGTGGTATTTTTCATATCTAGAGTGTGTGCGGCACTCTAGACATACGCATAACACTCGTGTGTGTGCGCGCAAGCGCACATGGGAACACACCACTGTGATACGACATACACGGACACGCTAGTACACTGACTGTGTAAGTCACGCGCACCTATATGTGCGTGTGTCTATATAGGTAAATGTATATATATGCGTATATGTACGTGGGTTTATGTGTCTTTGTTTGGGTACTTGTGGATGTATGTGTGTGTGTGTGTATGTATGTATGTGTGTGTGTTTTCGTACGTGTATGCTGGCCTATATATGAATTTGTTTTAAGTTACCTCCTTTTTTTCCTATCTTCGTTTAAAAACACAAAACTCCCTGTACCACTATTTCCTTTCTACCAGCATGGCGTGAAGATGACACAAACATGTTCTCCTCTCCAACCTTTCTCTCTTTCTCTTGTCTATCCCTCTGAAGAAGTGGTTTGCTCGAAACGTTAGTCACCCTATTTCTCCTTGAGGGCGATACAACTATATTTCTTATTTTTATCCTGCTTTCCGTGTTTTTATTGTCCTCTGAACCGTCATTCTTCGTTAAGTTTTGCAT
>JAOPJM010002323.1:12839272-12851634 GCA_027124095.1 Muusoctopus leioderma | reverse complement strand
AGCAGTTTTTTGGGGTGCAATTCCTGGAAAATTGAAAAAATTAAAAAATAGTTTTTGGAAATGTCTCGTGGCATGAACTGGAATTTTAAAAATATGTAGCCACTTGATTTTAAAAAAAATGCCCCAAAATAACTCTCTACCCCCTACCTCTAGTACCCGTTTACTTCTCGTAGTGCCAGAAAGTTTGATATAATGGTCAGAATTTTCATTTGATAAGGGTTAAGTACATCTTTACTGATACATATTTGGCTATATTCCAAGATATTTTTCTTCTTCTAGGAATTCATTTTCTAAAGAATGGGATATGGGGACTTGCAACATATTTGGTCATAGGTCTGCTCGATGGGCGTAGATATTAGAGGCTAAGCATCAACACTAACAGCTGTATGGGTTTTGCTGTTATCCTAAAATAGACATACACATCTAGAAACATTTGCGTTCTTTTACATTTCTCCGAATATATTAGTGCAGTCTAAGCATATGAGGCAATTTAAGATCTTGGTCAGTATGAAATTATTACTTAATATTTAACATTTCTCAGAATTTGGTTATCTTGCAGTCTGATCACAATAGATCACAAAATTTTATTTGAAGAAATGTTTCAGGTTGTATTAATTATATTGCAAAGAATAATGGAACGTAGATATTAGAGGGTCAAAACGACGTCATTTATTCCATACGAGATTATACATTTAGAAGGATAACAGCAAAACCCATACAGCTGTTAGTCTTGATGCTAAGCCTAATATCTACGCCCATCGAGCAAACCAATGACCAAAGATGTTGCAAGTCCCCATATCCCATTTAATGTGACCAATTTCTTTTATTTAAGACTGTAGGATGTGATATGAGAGAGCTTTGCTTGCAATTTATGTTAGGTAGAGTAACTGCGTAGATTTGCTCTTGTTAGCACGACATACAGTTTACTGTTGATATGATTATGGGGATACTCTTAACTTAATGTATTGTCGAAGCACTATTGAAACCTCATTCAGTACAAACCAACCTGCTGCTCCATCCTTCTTCAATGTTTTTCTATGTTAAAACGTTGTGGTCAAATCTGAAAACTACCGAAACTTTATAACTTACCCAGAATTCTTGCAGCTCACACTATAGTTTAAGTTCTAATCTTTATATTAGCCGAGGCAGGATCAACATTCATTTGTTTGCGACATTGACATCGCTTGCGTCAAAAGCATGCATGTCGCATCTCCCAATTATCTATATTTAATATATTACGTTTTGGATGCATTATCAAATAGAAACAGTTATTGTCCATCTCTCGCATTGTGTACTTCACATAACAGTTCAACCCTGTAGTAATTACTTACAAATAATTAGAATTAAGCCTTTGAGAGTTAAAGTATTCGGAGACAGTACAGCGTTGGCTGCATATTACGAACAGTCATGTTTTTTGTGTTCGTCCGACACACCATCCTTCCATTCATAGAGCTACAACACCTACACAATTCAAAACAGCTTCAGTAAATAAACCTCTCGGGTCTGGCTCCTATAGAAAATACACAACATTCCATTACCATCTTTGTAAAATGAGAGGTCGTTTACTCTGCAAATAAAACATAAAATATCTGAAGCCGAATAATATGAAATGTCTACTGAAGTCAGTAAATACTTTGGTTTCTGTAAAGCCTTTCTGTCTCGGAAAACTATATACGAAGCAAAACGAAAACAAACTGGACAAAATCAACAATATAGATGTCTTTATATACACATACATGCATGCATTGTAAATTGTACACACAAACAAACATGCGTATGTAGTTATGTACTCACAGACACACATAATGGAATTTACGATTGCACATATTTACAGTTATGCAAGACATCAATATGTGCAACTATAGATTATCTTGCACATATACACTTACATGAAGACTCAATAGGTATGTATGTTCCTGTATATGTGTTTGTGTGTCTGCTTGTGTATGTGTAAATAGACAAAGGGAGACTCGATTTTCTGAAATACTACGTGTATGTTTACCACAATTTGGTAAACACTTGAAACAAATGATTTCGACAGATAGCAATCATGTTAATATTGGGAATACACTTCAGACAAGTCCATTTTGTATTCACGGCAGCACGAATGAACTATCTGACATTTCTAAGGGAAACAGCTATTTATTTCCGTTAGCTATCCTAACTTTTAGCATTACCCTCACTTCCAGACTCCATGTTTTGTTTTTTTTACATTTATCTAATCTAAGTGTTATAAGCTAAGCGGTAAATGAAATGTTTGATCTTATCTTTTTTTTGGTTTAGCAGAAGAAACTTTATTTCAACTAAAAATAATAATATCTTCCAATGGTTTAAATATATGAATCTAATGCAAGTTATTGCTGATTTTTTTTCTTCTATGCCTTCGAAAAGAGGATGAGCAAAGCGGTCCCGGTAGGTTATAAATAAGTATGATAGAGTAATAAATCCAGATATCATAAGACATTCATCCAGGTGCTTTACCGTTTCTGCAACTCTAAAGTCTTCTTTCAACTAGTAATATGAAATGTTTCGACGAGTTGGACACGCACCACGTTTTCGATTTCTAGATGACACAAGAAGACTTGACTTGTGTTGCTAATGGCCAAGGGAAATGCATGAATGTCATAATATTACATACCTCTCACGTAAAGAATAGGGTCTTATAATTGGTAAAAAAAAAGAAAGAAATGATATGAAATGCTTTTCGGAAAAATAAATATTCTCTTAATAAAAGACATGAATATGTTTTCCGTCTATGGTGAGCACCATAAAATAAAAGATAACTTAATCGAAAACCATTACACCCACGTCCACAATGTATCCATTCCATTCAACTTAAACTGCTGGTAATACTATTGGTAAAGGCATACATTCATAATAACCCAGTTTCTGCTTCCTCAAACAAACATATCCGTGCCCACTTATAGCAAATGTTTCCCCCCTCTGATTGAAAGGTGAATAAGGGGAAAGAGTCCCGCCAGTCACGCCACTACTGAGTAACACATCTTACTTAAATCAATGTTAGTTTCTCTGGCAAAACGGTAAACGTTATAAGTGCTCTCTGCACTGCAGTACAGTTCTGGATTTGAGACGATTTAGGTAAATCTTGGAAAATTAACCACAATATAAAAGTTATAAGGGTGCATACCATCTTCAGGAGTGACTTGAGTGACAACAGAATATCTGTTAATCACTTGAAAGCTCACATATTTGTATCGTATTTCCGCCAATTAAATGTGAACAATATTTGATCAATTGGGTAATTGATCAACTGGGAACCTTTACTTGGTCACCGAACCTACTGGAAATAGCAGTGAAATTCCTGCAATTCAACGTTCCTTCGGAAAAAAAGGTAATGGAGACATTATATTGAAGTCCTAGACACCCCTGAAAGACGGGAAGGTTAAGGCCGTAATGTCGTTCACCATAATCTCCCTAATCAGTTATGGCCTTGGACTAAACAACAACAGCTGTTCAATTGGAATCATTACTATTATAGTTCTATTAAACTCACCAAGCCGAGCCCACTTCTATGTATTCTCTCCTTTGGAAGTAGGGTATGTCCCCGAAACGTTTGATTATTTCACTACTCACGACAAATCAATTTACTGAATTCTTCTACAACCTCTCCTATGTAGTAACTTTTAACGACGTAGACCACTACTAGTGCAATTTGTTTCCGGGTTGTAATGAGAAAGATTAAATATGTTGAAGAGTGAGTGTTGTGCTGGTTATATTTGTTTATAATGTATCAAATGTCTTCTCCTTTATCACCTTGTGTCTATGTTAATGTCCAGGAATATAATTGTAATAATGTATGAACTGTAAATTTAACGTTGATATGAGACATTATGAATACCATTTTAACTCGAGGGGGACAAACAGGCTTACTGGCGGTAAATGAGTTTTGTTGGTTTACAGTTTCGTTTTTTATGTTCCAAACTAGCGCCTAGCAACTTGTTCTTAATGTTTCACGATAAGGTCTAGCAATATCTTCTTAATCGTCTATCTTCGTGTGATAATTACTATGTATCCACTGGCCACATATGTTGCACTGCCAATACTTCAGTAACTGTTATAACAATGTTTGAGGGGTTGTTCTATTTCATCGATCGGTTTAACGATGTCCACTATTTTTTTAAGCATTCGGGTTCTGGTGTGGTCTTCGATTTGCAATATTTTGCGCTGCTTCCTACACGCTTCATAATTTCTTCCACCCTTTCACTCCTCTTGTCTCGGAGTACCTGCAAACGCCATGGATGCTACCTGCGTCTTAT
Source organism: Muusoctopus leioderma (assembly GCA_027124095.1). Taxonomy (NCBI): domain Eukaryota; kingdom Metazoa; phylum Mollusca; class Cephalopoda; order Octopoda; family Octopodidae; genus Muusoctopus; species Muusoctopus leioderma. The sequence continues at coordinate 12,847,357 of JAOPJM010002323.1, read as the reverse complement.
TACTATATCATTAAAGCAAACGGCAAATAGGTATCGTATGATAGCATTATCTTTGAGATATATTATGGTTTGCATGATGGCAAACTTACAGCTAGTATATCATCGTTATCAATAGTTCGGTACTGAAGAATTTTCTGGTTCTTAAAATAAAATATCAGCATTTAGAATGCAATCTTTATTGGATGCATGAAACGGAATATGTTTAATACTTTAAACAATTTATCAATGACATTTCTGAAGTTATAGGCAATTAAGCTTCATCGATTTGAATAATGTAGTTAAATATATCAAAATGTGCAGCTGGGTTGTCTCTTGATCAGAATATGTATTTCGAACATAAAAAGATTGTTCGATATCTCGTAGAGAATACCGCTAAAAAATATCAGCTGGAACATCAGTTGTTACATATTGTAATGTTCGAGGATTTTTATTTGTATTATTCCATTGACAATGCGTAGTATAGAAATATCTTGAAAGCATAATTTAATCGTGCTTATGAACTGCAAGTTTACAGCACCAAGTCTAGACAGTGTATAAAAGAGAGCACCCAGCAATGACAGCGACGATAAAAATGAAAACATCAACAACAATAGAAACGGTAATAACGAGAGTAACTGTAGCAATAGCAGCAATTGTTCTTGTAAAAATCCTATGGCATAATAGAACAAACCAAAATTCGATAAAGTACTTGTTTAAATGAAACATCTCAAGTGAGAAACTGATAAGACGACGACAAAATACTATAGTGCGAACAAGAGAGGAACACGAAAGCACAGAGATAAGAACTGGAAGATTTTGTTGGTGGTTGGCCAGAGATTAAGTTTAATTACTTGACTGTAATTAATTGTTTTTAATATACTTCTATAATATTTGTTCTACTAAATATTTGCATAGTGCCCATGAGATTTTACTTCAATTTGATTCCCTAACTTTTATTGAATTTATTGTTCATACACTTCACTCACACATTTCACACGGCATTCATTGTATAACAGGTTTCCCCGTATTCTTTGAGAAATAAATCAAAGTGGAATCCCATGTAACCTATCAATAGTGTGTCAAACGTTCTTATAAAACATGTTTACCGGTGTTACGCTAATAAACACAGAACGCTGTTTGAAAATACATGATGTAATATCAGTTGTCAGATAATGTAATATATTCAACAGCCAACATCGTAAAATAACTGTTATTGCTACTGGTATCGTCGTGATGCACAGCTTCAGTGCCAATAGGATTGTAAATATACGCGAAAATATTGCATGTTTATGTACGGTAAGATGAAGTATAGAATAACTTTTCCGGATGGTTTTTTCGTCATAGCAAGATTGTGAGTAGGTATTATGAATAGATGTATATGTAAGCCGACTCAAATAAAGGAACACAAGGTAGAAGCTAATGGAAATGACGATTAGACAGATACGCGACAGGCTGAATGTCATGTTATAAGATGACATACAGTGGAGGAACAATAGACAGTCAGTCATTGACTCATTCCACTTACTTGTGGATATTTGCTTGCATATGAACCAACGAGTCAGCTTCTAGGTGATCGCTCGATCTGCAAGAAACAGTAGCTGAAGCGTCATCATAGTACACCTTAGCATCTTAATTTAAGAAATAACACTTTAGGTAATGTAGTCCTACGTACCTCTGGAATGACGGGCTGGCTTGCAGTGCTGAGTCGAAATCCCTTATAAATTTAGAATGTGGGCATTGTTGGGATAAATGAAAAGGATAAATACGAAAATGAAAAACCAGTTGATGATGGTGATGGTGATCCTGCTGATATTCATGAGGATCATTATCATGATCATCATCATGATTAGGTTGATTGAAAAAGAGGGAATGATAACGGTAAATATATAATGAAAATCATGATGATGAAGATAATCATGATGATCGTAGAAATAGCGTAACGAGGGTAATGATATAGAAGATCCACCACCTCATCCTACTCCTCCTCGATATCATCATCATCATCATCATCATCATCATCATCATCATCATCATCATCATCATCATCATCTCCAGCAGCAGCAACAGCAGCAACATAACATCAGTTATGTTGCGGTTGATGATATGATGATCATCATGATAAAGATCATAGTGATCATGATGCAGAAAAATAAAATAAAATAGAATACGTAGCAAATTGTTGAATATAGAAGAAAGGCAGCAGAAAATTAGGAGAGATCGAAAGATAGTGAAAAGAAAGTAGGAAAGGAAGAAGGGGACAGGATACGTTTCAATAATGCCTTCGAGAATTGTTTCTTTTATGATGAATGAATGAAAAGTTAAGCTACCATATTTAAACTACAGAACATAAACACATCAGATGGATTAATTCATCAAAATTATTTCTGTTATTCAAAACGAATTTAGTGCACAGAATATGGAAACCTTGAAAACTTTGATTAGAATTTCTTGTATTCAAAACGATGTATGGTCTCTGATGTTATAATGTAAGGGAACTATTCTAGAATATTTACCAGTAGAATACATTGGTGCCAAGGATGAAATAGATAGCAGACGAACAGCAACGTAGCTGTCTTTGTACATATTGCTATTTAGCCCAAGGTCAGCGCCGAACAAGAATATCTCTTATCAAATGCATTCAAGCCATGACATTTCTGTCTTTTGTCCCAGACTCGCTCTGTTTTTTAAGATGTTTGGTGTGAGAGAGATTTTGGCTACTATTTTTAGGAGGACAAGTGACCAGGTATATTTCGGTGATGTCTGTGTGTGTGCATGTATGTGCGCGTAATTTGGGTGAACTCGGATTGACCCAACACACCTAACACACCTATGATCGAAGACATTCCATCCATGATCACACCATATCTTTGTATATCTAGAAACACATTTTCGAATGTGTCATTGTTTTCGTAACACAGTAGTGTGTATGTTGAAGGAGATCTAGCTGCCATGTCTAGCAAGTCGAACGGCCACAATGTTACTCTCTCTTTGGTTCTTATTACGGAGAGGTAGTGGCCATTGATATATATATATATATATTTCTCTAGATACAAATCAAAATACGAGATATTTCGATGTAAATAGCAGTTTATGTAATGAAGCGAGTGTAAAAAATTGAAAATGTATTAGTATTGGTGCATTAGTATTGGTGCACAAGTACCCCAACTGCGAACGGTAAACGCTGCTCAGGCACAACAAGAATGCAAAGGAAGAAGCCAACACTGAGACTAGGATATTAGAATGTACGGACCACGGCCAGTGGCATATCAGATAACCCTCATGAGATAAACTATACACTAAAGACGGCAGTTGTTAACAATGAACTGCTCAGACTCCAAGCGGATATTGCAAAACACTACGCCAGAGAGACTATACTTTCTTCTGGTAGGGAAAGGGCTCAGACGCGGCCAGAGAGTATGGCTTTGACTTATCCGTGAGTAATTCGCTGCTGAAAATGGTTGAGTCTAGCTAGAGATGGACCCAGTGGATTTTTGTATTTTGACTCCACACATCCGATGAGCCTGACAGCCTTGTCAGCTTCTGTGCCCCAACCCTCTATACTACACAAGACCCAAAGGACGAGGTCTACGATTAGCTCTCAAGGATAATACAGGAAATCCCAAGTTAGGTACAGCTACTGTTATTTGGTGGCTTCAACGCCAGAATGGGCACCGAACAAAACTCCTGGCCAAGCTGTCTGAAGCTATAATAGGATTGGTAGCATAAGTGACAGACGACAACGATTCCTCGAGCTTTGCACGTTGCACGATTTGCGTGTTCCCAACGCTTACTTCCAGATCAAAGCTCAACACAAAATACGTTGGAGACATACACAATCCACACACTAGCATTAACTAGACCTGATAATCACAAGACGCTGCCACCAGAGAAACGTGCTCATGACTCGATCCTTTCAGAGTGCTGACTGTGACACAAGTCACTCTCTGGTTTGCTGTATAATCAGATTTCGGCCAAAGAAGATGCGCTATACCAAGCCTCCAGGCAAGTAACGCATCGACGCCAGTAAGACACAAGTCACTCAAGGATGTTCTTCTTGTAGATTCATCAGGAAGGCACCCATCAGATGAGATCAAATTCTCTCAGGGACACCATTCACAACACTGCTTTCAGGGCCTTAGGGGAGAAACGGAGCAAGACACAGGATTGAGTTGCGGCGAGTTCAAGTACGCTAACCGTTGTCATGCAGATAAAGTGTGCTGCACTAATACAACATAAACGATATCCCACCTATGCAACTTTGCAGGCGCTAAACATAGCGAAAAGCAAGACCCAGAAAACCTCCAGTCGATGCGCAAATGACTATTGGCTACAGACCTGTGAAAGAATTCAGTCATCATTTTATACAGGTGATATCCGTGGAGTGTATGAAGGGATCAAAAATGCCATCGGCCTAACCAAATGAAAACTGTAACAAGCAAGACGGTGAAAGGAAAGCGAAGAGATGGAGAGATCGATGGTGCACCTCTCTAACTCCAGAGAAAACCGTCTCTCGGACAGCGTGCTAGACGCCATGAATGCCTGCCTATATTGGAGAAATTGGATGCATTACCGACCGACGAACATCTGAGTAAATCCATTAGCAGTTTGCGCACAGGCAAGGCACCAGGATTGGATGGAATTCCACCAGACGCCATCATGTGCGCAAAGGCTTATTGTTAAATCAATGACACGATTTGCTGTGCGGATACTTAAAAGAAGGTGCAGTGCTACAGGACATGCGATACTGCGACATTGTCACTCTGCATCAGAAAAGAGAGGAGAGAATTGAATGTAATAACTACAGGTGAGTGGTCTTTGCTGAGCATCGATTGGAAGGTCCTCACCAGTGTCATCCTGAACAGACTGCAGAAAATCGTGGAAAGGGTATATCACGAGTTTCAGTGTGGTTTCAGGTCAGAACGCTTCATAATCGACATGATATTCTCCCTTCGACTACTGCAATAGAAATACACAGAGCAACGTCAACCCCTCTACGCCATTTTCGTTGACATCATGAAGGAGTTCGACCATTTTTGGAGTAGAGACGGCTAGTCGCAATACTCGCCAGCATTTCGTTAAGAGCATCATTCAGTTTGACGGCTCTTCATCGGAAGTCATCAGCATCGACAATGGCTTGGAACAAGGATTTGTGCTTGCCCCCACGCTGTTTGGCCTCTTCTTCGCTGTTACACTGAAACACGCCTTTGGAACATCAACTGACGGTGTTTTCCTTCACATAAGATCGGACATGAAGGTATTTAGTTTATCAACACTGAATAATTTACTTGGTGTTTCTTTTTAGCGGAGTGCGCTGTGAAGTTGTGAAGTTTATATTTTTCTGAAATACATTTTTAATGTATATAATGTGAATTATATTCAACCGCTAAAGTTGCATCATGATAGTTCACTCATTTATCTCTTCTTTTTCGGTGGTCCACTCTGTTGTACTTGTTAGTATAATATTGCAATAACCGATGAATGTGAATACAAATGATCAAACCTAAAAGACGAACAAACATTAATATTTAAGTATTATTTTGCGAATTAATATTGCAAAATTGAACTCGTTCTATTTTTTATCGTTGTTAGATAATAAGGCAACGATAATTGGAATAATCTATACAAAGATCAGAGATGTTGAATAGTAACACTGAAAGGGTAACATTTAATAACCTTTGATTGTGTTGCTTTTAATATCCCTAGTTCCTATTGAAATGGATAATTGCTTACATACTTTATTTATTCCCATGTTATTTAAATTATTTTAATTGCTTGTATCTAACGATCAGTAGAAATATTTATTTTATTAAAGTACAATTTTATGGCCATTTTCTGTTTTAAATGTTACTTTTCTTCTGAATGTTGATATTCAGAGAGAAATAACGGAGAAATTATATACTTCATGATATTTTGATTTGATAAATAAAATGCATTCAACGTTTCACAAATAGTTTGGAAATCTTTTAGCCCCCAAAGTATTAAACATATATAATCATCTACATGTTTACATATAGCAACATTTTCATCGAGAACAGCGTCAAAAACTACCCAAAGAATAGGAGACTAAATAGAGAGAATAAATACGGATGTGTCTACAAGCTGTAAACTCTTTATAGACTTATCTTTAAGAATTGTGTTTAAATATAAATATATGCCTCGAGAATAATGTTTCGCAAGCACATTTGTCGTAACATACGTAACTAATTTTCTTCGCCTCACACTAATACGCAGATTAATTCTACAACAGAGTGTGATCGGTTTACTATGTTAGTGCATCAAACTGAAAAAAAGAAACATTCGTTAACAAACAAATAAAAAAAAAGTATTTCACAGACGAATGGGGTTCTTGAGTACGTCTTGATATTAGTTGTTCTGGGGTTCATTTTCTTGCTCTAAAAAGCATCATAATTGATGTCTAAAGCATATAACTGTGTGTAGTATACGTAATGAACTAAATAATATTATACGAGAGAAAATGCAAAATACATATAAATATATATTAATATATTCTCATAACTTGAACATTTTCCAAGAATAATAGCAAACCGAATTGCAGAAAAAAATGTTCCCAGATCTAGAAAGAGACAGACAAATGTATTTTTAAATACGAAAGTTTATGAGGCTCTCATGTAAGGAATCTGAAACTGTAGCTGTATCTAAGCATTCTTGATATAATTAACCATTATTTTTCTCATATAGATAAAATCGTATGAATAAAAATACAACACCCGTGGTGCATGAACTGTAAGTTGCATTTTAGACTCATGTGACTTGTGGAATTAGGCTACCACCGATTTGCTATATCTCTAACGATGCATAAAACTACCTGGCTTAGTTTATGTCTTTGTAGATTGCTACAAGAAGATGTAATATATATCTAATATCAATGAATATCATAGAATATTTAGCAATGCTCGATTGACAGTCCTCTGTTAGTAATAAAGAAGAAACCGAGGAAGCCAACAAGAGAGCTTCAAATTGGGTTACTCGCCCTACTAGTATTAACATCTCCCTAAATAACACCGTACAATAAAAAAAAGAACGAACACTTTGGATGATGTAGTTTTAGTATACTATGACTGAATAGAGGAGAGGAAGGTCATTGCAGAATGCCTTTGATCATATATTTTCTCGGTGAATGATGTTCTGGAGGTAAACAACAACAACATCATTCAATCCACATCATTCTTATCATTTTACAAACCTCTAAGAGGCGCATGCTTAGGCTTCAACGGACTTAATTTTGAAATATATTTGAAATTGTATTTAGCATGTTTACCTTGATTATATACTGTCTAATGCATAGCATACGCTGTACTTCTTTGGTAATGGGTCTTTATTCCCTGTAGAAACAAATTAATTTCGTAAAACTACTGTTTACTACATTATGGATCAATTTATCATATGCAACAATGAACGAAAAAGTAACCATGGTATGATACGAACTCAGAATCAATCGATTCTGCTTGTTTGTGGATATCATTCTATATAATAGATGAAATCTAGCCATTCGATTTCGTAGAGTATACATAATTTTGAAATCATAAACATTAAACATATATCATTCCTATTGTTTTTTCATTATTTTAGGTTCGTGTCCAGATAGTGGTGCAATTTGCTAAAGTTGGAGAGATTGACACCCTAAAGGAACAATACTCAGCTGATGTTATTGTCAAAGGAAAATGGCGGGAACCGGCTCTTGATGGTCAAACACACACAGTAAGTTGTTTATGTTTATTAAATATATTTCAATGTTGCCTTATATGATAACAAACATAACAATATAAAGAGAGGGATATATTTAAAACATATCCTGTATGTACTTTATTCACTTTCCTTATTTGAATTCCAAATATTAAACGAGTGATTTTCTGTTTATCTCTGTATATATATACCAGTTTATACGATATAGAACTACATTGTTTATTTTGTTTGTTTTGTTTGTTTATGGTGTGATTAGTTATGATTATAATAGTTAAATATGTCGCGACTCTCTTCTTTATGTTCTGTTATGCTTAAAGATGATGATATAATGAAAATAATAATAATAATAATAATAATAATAATAATAATAATAATAATAATAATAATAATAATAATAATAAT
>JAOPJM010002323.1:12582810-12593667 GCA_027124095.1 Muusoctopus leioderma | reverse complement strand
GGGGGGGGGGGGGGGGGATCTGGGGAGTCCCGGAGGTGAAGTTGGTGTGATGGGCGATAAGTGTCGAAAACAGATAAAAGCATATTTTGAGAAGGAACAGCAAAACAGAACTTTAAATAGGAAACTTTAAGAAAATGAAGATGAAGGCACATGGCCTAGTGGTTAGGTAAACAATCATAAGGTTGTGGTTTCAATTCGTGGTTGGTATTTAACCAAAACAAACAAAAAAGGAGAGAAAAGGTATTTATCTTCTAAGAAAGGTGCATCTTTTTATCAATATATATCTGGGGAACAGGAAGTGGGGGCTGGGGAATAGAATAGTAGCTTAGAATGAAATAAGTCCATAGTCTGCTGTCACTGGGCTAAAACTAAAGTTGTAATGTCCAAATATAAGTGTCGAAAACAGATAAAAGCATATTTTGAAAAGGAATGACTGAAGAACGGCGAAACAGAACTTTAAATAGGAAACCTTAAGAAAAAGAAGATGAAGGTGTGTGGCCTAGTGGTTAGGTAAACAATCATAAGGTCGTGGTTTCAATTCCCAGACCGGGCGGCACATTGTGTCCTTGAGCAAGGCACTTTATTTCACATTGCTGCAGTCTACTCAGCTGGAAATGAGTACCTCTAGTAGCTGGTGGGTTGAAGATGAAGGCACATGGCCTAGTGGTTAGGTAAACAATCATAAGGTCATGGTTTCAATTCCCAGACCGGGCGGCACATTGTGTCCTTGAGCAAGGCACTTTATTTCATATTGCTGCAGTCTACTCAGCTGGAAATGAGTACCTCTAGTAGCTGGGGGGTTAACCCTGCAATGGACTGGCATCCTGTCCCGGGGAGGGAGTCTTGCACTCTCCATTGCTTAACATGACAGAATGGAAACTGGGATAAACTCCGGCCCTAATGGGTCCACAGGTTTGAGAAAGACTTAACCCTTTTGATACCAAACCGCCTGAAACCGCCCCTGGTTCTATTATAGATAAACATCTGTTTTAAAGTGTTCGTATTTAAATTTAAACCTCCCATTATAATTTTATTTAAGAACTTTTTGTTAAGTTATGTTTCAAACACCAACTTAATAACAATAAAGTTAGTTATTTTAGTAAATCCTTTCAAATTCTTGATTATTTTCAAAATTAATTGAAAATCAGAGGCAGTGTATTTCATTAGAAATATGTTAACAAAAGGGTAACATTTTTAGAAAAATAACGGCAATTCTGAAAGGTGCTCTATGTATGTATGATCATCATCGTTTTTACAATCCGTGTTTCCATGCTAGCATGGGTTGGACGGAGATTTCTTGAGGCAACATTTTACATTCGGATGCTCCTCCTGTCACCAACCATACTGATTAAGTATGGAAATATATAAGTAAATATATAAATAAGTAAGTACATAAATAAGTAAGTAAATAAATAAGTAAATAAATAAATAAGTAAATAAATAAATAAAGAAGTAAATAAATAAGTAAGTAAATAAATAAGTAAATAAATAAATAAGTAAGTAAATAAATAAATAAATGAATAAATAAGTAAATAAATAAGTAATTAAATAAATAAGTAAAATAAATAAATAGATGAATAAATAAGTAAATAATTAAATAAGTAGATAAATAAATAAGTAAGTAAATAAATAAGTAAATAAATAAATAAGTAAATACATAAATAAGTAAATAAATAAATAAATAAGTAAATAAATAAGTAAATAAGTAAATAAGTAGATAAATAAATAAGTAAGTAAATAAATAAGTAAATAAATAAATAAGTAAGTAAATAAGTAAATAAGTAAATAAATAAATAAGTAAATAAGTAAAGAAGTAAATAAATAAATAAGTAAATAAATAAATAAGTAAATAAGTAAAGAAGTAAATAAATAAATAAGTAAATAAATAAATAAGTAAAGAAATAAATAAGTAAATAAATAAATAAGTAAATAAATAAGTAAATAAATAAATAAGTAAGTAAATAAATAAATAAGTAAGTAAATAAATAAGTAAGTAAGTAAATAAATAAATAAATAAATAAATAAGTAAGTAAATAAATAAATAAGTAAATAAGTAAATAAATAAATAAGTAAATAAATAAATAAGTAAGTAAATAAATAAATAAGTAAATAAATAAATAAATAAGTAAATAAATAAGTAAGTAAATAAATAAATAAATAAGTAAATAAGTAAATAAATAAGTAAATAAATAAATAAGTAAATAAGTAAATAAATAAGTAAATAAATAAATAAGTAAGTAAATAAATAAGTAAATAAATAAATAAGTAAATAAATAAATAAGTAAATAAATAAATAAGTAAATAAATAAATAAATAAGTAATTAAATAAATAAGTAAATAAATAAATAAATAAATAAATAAACAGTAAAATACAAAACAAAGACAAATGAGAGGAGGAGAAATACCAAATGTATATACTTGCTTATATATGAATGACACTGGTGCTAAGCTGTATCAACTTTTGTCTTTCCCTTGCACAACATTGGTGGCGTGGGGAGTGGGGGGGGGACTTGCATGCAAGTGCAACAGCTGGTCTTCCATGGGAAACCTTTGGAAAGGAACTTTCCAGGTGCAGATCCATGGTCTCCCGAGATATCTGGAGGCCCCGGATGTACTGCAGGAGGATACTATGGCAGGAGGCATACATATGGGAAAGGGAGACGATGAATGAGATATAAAACCTGATTCAAAATAGAGAACGGTGGCAGAAGATAGTGAGGGCCCTATGTTGTATTTAGGTGAAGATGCATGGTCTAGTGGTTAGGGGGTTAGGCAAACAATCGTAAGGTCATGGGTTCAATTTCCAGACCAGGCAATGCATTGTGTCCCTGATCAAGGTACTTTATTTCATAAGGACCCTATGCTGTATTTAACCACATACTAAACATCTGCTGATGGAGACCCTCACCTGTTACCCTCGGATTTCAGATTTTACTGCTACTTTGTTGCTGTTTAGCCCCAGGTCGGCTCTGATCAAGAAGGCATATGATCACAAGCATTCCAGTCATGATCAAGCATTCGGGCCAGGTCTTCAGTCTGAGGATACCTTCTTCCTTACCTCCCACCAGTCTTGGAGGCCCCTGAAGAAAGGATGATGGGCAATGCCTTCCCTTCTGACTAAATGATAAAAAAAATAGTGTAAAGCAGACCAGAGTCAAGTTTCCGACGGGATAGGACACTAGTCTATCGTAGATAATATATATCTCCGATGATCTGGTACATATTTACGACTGCTATTTTATTTATGATTTAGTGAGAAGAACAAGAGCAACGTCCTTGACCTTCTTTTATGGCTTCCGACATTGCTGGAAGGACGGGAGGAAGTTATTCTTCACCCAGGAATGCTTGGAACAAAGTGGACTCTGCTAAAGGCACATAAGGGTCAGTTGGTGGTGTTAAACTGGACGACTGAGAACATACGGAGTAAAGCTTTCTGCCCAGAAATTCAATAAAAATGCCGCAATCGGATTTGAACTCACACAAATTATGATCTGATAGTTCAGTAGTCTATCCATTCAGGTATTTCACATTTGATATTAAATGCCCATGTGTGGGAGCCATAATCTTTTAGGTAGTAGGGAGAACACTCAAAGCATATGTTTTCATGCCATGTTAAACATAGGACATCCACATGTGTTCCAAATCCTCCTCTTGTTCTCTACAAATTATAGAGTGGTGAACATAAAGATTTCGAGTTCGTGTCTTCCATGGTTCCCCCGCCACTCCAACCAATACATACATATACACCTATATACATACACATATATAGAGAGACAAACATACACACATATATACAGCCGCACATATACGCACATACATACATACATACGTACATGATGTGTATTTGTACACACACAATTATTTTAATTTTAATTTTTGTTTTTTTATTTTTTATTTTTTTCTAATTCTACATCGCTACTTTTTTTCCTATTACACCGGCCACTACAATAGTCTATCTTTCTCATATAACACCGTTCTGGCGGCCATGCTTCTGTGAGACACTTTATTTATTTATTTATCTCTCTCCCTTTTTCTCTTTTATTTCTCCCTTGAAGGACTCAGTCCGAACCGATGAACATCATTTCCTCTTCCTTAAGCGTCATAGCTAATAACTGTTTTTAAAAAATCACTCTTGTTGTTGTTTTTTTGTTTTTTTGTTTACTTTTATATATATATATATATATATATATATAAGAGGGAGCGAAGGGGAGAGAGAGACCGAACAACCTGTGCGGGCGCACGAACAGAAATTCACGTTTATTATCATAGATACAATTATATTACTTGAAAAAAACCAAAAGTAGTAGTCCTAGGTGTGATTTGAACTCAGGGCGTACAGGCCGGAAGAGAAAGAAAGAAAAACAGAAGCGAATTGGATATAGATATATATAAGAGGGAGAGAAAGAGAAAGAACAGCCTGTGCGGACACACACACAGAAATTCACATTTATTATTATTATTATTATATATATATACACACACACAGACAAACATATATATATATATATTAAAAAAATGTTTAACATTTCCATTCTATAAACTTCATGACTCAGATGAAGTTAAAAGAAAGGTTAATAAAATGAATTTTATTGAAAAATTCAAACCAGTTCTGAATGGACAATGATAATGATATTAATTCGATTTAGTTTATTTTAATTCAATTTAGGTAAAATTAATGTATTCTGTAATTTTTATTAACTGAGACTAATTTATAGGTTATCTCGCTTGGACCTATATATATATAACGAAAAAATAACATCCTAAATTGTAAAATAGAAAAATACTTAATAGATTATCTCCCCCTAACTACACTAACACCACCTAGCTCAACAAAGCACGTGGTTATTCACTAGAAGATTGCCGTGTAGAAGGCATGAACGCGCTCGTGAAGATAAGGAATAAAAGTTGTGGAAATCCAGCTGTGTTAAAATTTTATTCACCAATATATATATATATATATATATATCCGTTTAGAGCTGATTATTTATTCCGTCGTCACCCCGAGTGTCTCGCTTTTGTGCATACTTTCAGGCAACTAAATGATGAATGACTTGGTTTAGATTTAGTGTACAGTTACTGTAAATACAGTTATTGTACTTTTTATTTTTCATTTTGTATTTGTCAGTTTGTGTTTGCCATCGTTGTTAAGTATACGGATACGCACATCAGTGTATACTTGTAGTAGAGAGTAGGGTATCTATAGATATCGTCAACTTACTCTTATTGGCTAAAGAGAATTACGGCTATGTATAAATAGATAATTAATGATGGTCAAATCATTAATATGTGATATTAGGATCTATGTGGAGGAAAATTACTATTTCATATTGCAGATTAGCTGTTACAAATATCCTGTATGAGTAACTGTGTACTTACCCCTATTTTAATTGGAATTGTAATGTAATAGATATTTATTCATATGTCCACGCACAGACAGGCGTTTAACTAGCTGGCTGAACATTTTGAAGGATTGCATCAAAATATTGCCTTTTTCGGCCACACATAAGTTGCACTATAGTGTTGCAATCTCAATAATGAAACAGACTAGAGGTGTTTGTTAATTCCACTCTCTGTAAGTTTCCATGCATATCGAGATAGAGTGGAATAATATATTTTATCTCTGGATCTGAAAGAGTGAATAAGTCTGTATATTGCTAACTTTGAATGTGTTGTCAGCTAGTTAAACGTAGAATATACTGTTTTACTACAGTCACCCCTCGTAGTCCGTCATCCTCTTCCATTTGACAGATGTAATATGATGTACCGTGTATAGATTCAGCAGGATGTAAGTCTCAAACATTTGGAAACATCATCACGGTTTCAATTCATGTTTGAAGCCAATTTACTTCGTGTACGATGCTAATAAGCTTGAGAACATCGTGAATCACTCATTTCATCTCTATGTTTGTATCTAAGGCCCTGGTATTATCAGAAATAATAATTAGTTTTTCATGATAATCATCATGAGAAACAAATTCTCAATTTTAGTCTCAATAAAAATTTGTTTCTATTAGATATGTGGCATTTCTTATTCGAGTCGCTATTCGGTTTCAAATTCTTTGGAGAAAGTATGAACGTCACAACTTCTCAATCCCCTCCTAAAATATAGGTAATTTCTATGTAGTCATGACATAATTTTAATTTATATGTGATTAAGCTTTTTCTAAATAGTAATTTGTAATACATAAAATTGCACTCTTGAAGTATGCACCCTTTATTTAATACAAACAACTTTCGGGTGTCTTCTACGTTAACAAGAGGTCAACAAGTGCTTGAATATATTTGCAATTTATATTATGAAATCTCATGAATTAAGTTAAAAAAACATAATGAGCCTACCTTTCAATGTATCTTTAAATAGTTTTGGAGAACTTTTTGTTGAAAGACAATACATATAAAAATATTTTCTGGGAAAATAATCAAATGATTAAGAAAGGATATGTAAAACATAAGCACACAGATCTAAAATATAAAACATAATGAAAGATTAGGAATATTTAAAATGTAAGAAAAAATATTTTTTTCTTTCCGTAAATATACACTCTGCTATATTCCCAAGCACTCAATACATTTCAGTTTAACTATGTAATGGATATCTAGTTCCTAAAGATCTATTCAAAGCTGAAAGAGAAGATAATACTTCTGTATAAATGTTGATTATATAGAGCGAGAGTGCTTTATAATTCTTAAGTCAATTTTAAAAGATTATTTCTCACAGCTATTCATAAACTGACATCTCCTTTTCTATCCTTTATTATAATGTGTTCCTCTCATTATATATTCTCGTTTGGCGGGAAAATCGGAATTTTCAAGACCACCCAATGTGCGCATGAATGAATATATTCTTGTAAAAGCATTTTCTCTCTCTTTTCTTTTCTTTTTTAACCATAGAGTAGAGTTTAATGCTTCGAAACAAATAATGACAAAAGATAAAAGTAGAAAAGAAAGAATTAAATATGTTGTTTTGCAAGAGTAGGTGGCTTGGGAAGAAGAAGAAAAAACAATAAGAAAAAATACACTATTGTGACTTGTAGTATTACTCGAGCCAATGAGAATAATCTGAATAAATTAGCATTCGTTTAAGTTGCAGGTGCAGCTAGCTTGGAGTGGGGTTGAAGTAATTCAACTGCCAGTTGTTGTCGGCTGTATTGACTTCTCAATACGATTGTCACTGTATGTAGTCTGCGTCAGACCTTTACAGCCTAAGGTTTTTATCCATTGAAAGCTGCTACAAAATATTCCATTTATATGTAAAACATTTACAAGCTTCAGTTTCTTTCCACAAAGAGATGTTATGCTAAATTGGAAAGCCGGGTTTATTGATAGGAATTGCCTTTATTTAAGCTTGCATATATATACTTTATTGGTATAATTTACATACAATTTTGATAGTTATTTCTCTGTGATCTTGTAAAAAATATTAAAGGAAACATGAAAACCTGCATCCAATAAAATCATTTTGTTTTTTGTTTGTTTTTTCTTCGAAACAGATCATTGTATTTCTCTAAATTCTGAGGTTAAAATCGGTGTAGAAGCTATAAGAAGCAAGAAGAAAAACACAATCACTAACGCATAATGGACGCATTAGAAAGCAGTTAGAAAGGCGTAATATTATATCGTATGTTTTATAACTTTTTTCTTTTGTATGTTTATGTATATAACTTTAATCAAATAGGGCAAAATACACTTAACTGACTTAAAATATATGTGACAGAAGGGACGTGTATCAAACATGATATGAATAAAATAAGGATTTCATTTGACTAAGGAGAAAGTTACTCTTGGAGGTGGGGGCAGGAGTTTAGACGATTCAATCAACCCATATTACAATATTTGCACGAATTTATTTTAATCAACTCGAACAGGAAAACATGATATTGGGGTGATTTTTAACTGAGAAATATGAGACACTGTACTACATAGTTTAAAGTATGACTTTAGCAGCTTTTGCCGACAACACCCATCCACTTATACGATACGTGGAGTTAATTGTTTTACCAGAGGCACCCATCTTAAGTTGATAAACCATAATGAATTCTGGACGTGAGAAAATTGGAACTACGGCTTTTATGTCTATCATGTAGACTTCATCAAAGTAAGTAAAATAGTTACAGCATAGGACCGAAGCTGAATCTCTGACTGGGTTTACTGCTAGCTTTTCGCCTACCCTACGACACTTGTCACGACAGTACTGTTACATTTACAGTTCATTCGCGAATAAAAATACTAAAGAAATGGCAAGTTACATATTTATGTTACACAGTGACGCACAGAGGTGTTATATTTCTCTAGGAGAGCTGAATTAAAAGTTTGCAATGTCCATGATTTTATCAATGCACATTGATATTGTAATTAACAGGAAACGGCTGTAACTGAAAATCAAAAACACCCGTGGTTTAGATCCGCTTGTTGTTTACTTCTTTCCCCACGGTGCCTGCTAAATGGTAGAAAAATATTCCTTTACATTAGCATGATCGCTTCACTAAGAATAAGTATTTGTATTTACATAAACCACATCGCTAGAATTAAAGTCTGTTAATTCATGCTCAGGCCTTGTGACCACGTATTTACAAACGTAGGTTTAAAGTTCAGGAAACTTTATCAGCGAGAGGTTTCAAGTATTTTAGTAGGGTATAAAATATACTTAGCATTTCTTTGAAAGACAGGGCAATTTTATCTGATGTGATATTTAAGTAAATAAGGAAATATCAGAAAGACATAATTAGAATTTAAATAAAATATTAAATATAATATAAGAATGAAATAGCAATAAAATATCAGGAAATATTTAAATATAATAAGTAGTGTGCCACTATAAAGAGGACTCAACGTTCTAAAGCTAATCGAATGAACACACAAAACTGAAATGTTGTCTTCGTTAGAAACTAGAAATGCTGTCTTCGTTAGAAACTAGAAATGTTGTCTTCATTAGAAACATAGCTCTAAATCAAAGCTAACATCTTTGAACTGTTTAACATACGTTATAAATAGCAATTGCATATTACAATGGGAGACAACATGGCCATGGGGTTAAGATTTTACTTCGTAATCACGTAGTTCCAGGTTTGATAACACTGCGTAGTATCTTCAGTAAGTGCTTTTTACCATAGCCTCTAATCGAGCCAAGCGTTCCAAATAACATATTTCATATGAATTTACTACATTGTTGCAACGTTAAATCTGTTATAAGATTAACTAACATATTTTACCAGAAAGAATTAAATTAATCATTATATACATCAACACCTAGATATGTCACATGTCCTTTGATGACAATGATTAGCCAGTGGGTATTTTAATATTTATACAGTTAGATTAGTCACTTATAAAAGAGATTATGCACAATAAAACAGTTATTTCCAAATATTGCAAAACGCAGTTCAATTCTCTTCTGACTATTGTTGTGAGTCGATACTCAGTAGTTTTTCGTCCCTGTGGCTACATGTATATTAGTTTATCTTACGGACGCAGGCATGACTGTGTTGTTATGAAGTGTGCTTCGCAACTAAGTGGTTTCGGGTACGATCTCACCTTGGGGAAATGTCTTCTAACATGACCTCGGGTCGACGAATGCTTTCTCAGTGAAATTTAGTTGACTGAAACTCTGTGAAAGGCTGTCAGTGGGAATGCTTCTATCCTTGGGTAGTACACTTCATCGGGCGTCGCCCGGTTTCATACCACCACTAGGCAATTGGGTGACTTTAGCGGAGTCAACTCTGCTGCAAACCTTCGGGACAGGGCTCCGTTCTGAGGATACATTTCTCCCTACCCCAACACCAGTCGTGCGTAGAGGCCCTGAAAAGTGTCATAGGTGTTGATCCTCCACCTCTGTCTAAGCATATAAGGCGGAAGTCGTCAAAATTCTGCTTTTTTAATAATATAACCTAGAGTTTTGTTAAGTCTTTACTTTGAAACGTACAACGTAAACAAATGTAAATGCATTTTGTTATGTTCTTCGCACACGGAAAAATATAGGAGATTGCCTTGACTTTTTTATAGTTAGTTTGCTATTAATCAGAAGTTAAGTACTCCTCATCCTTCTGTACAGGAAGGGAACTTACAAAAATCGCTATTTAAATCAAACACAAACCAGAACTTAGGTGAAATGGCCAGTCCAATTTCCGTACCATGTTCATCGGTGGCGTGATTAAATAAGTAATAACTATTTTATGCACAACACAACTCGCATTAGAAAATCTAGGATACATTTAATGTAGTTAAACCTACAGTTTTTAAAGCCTTTGCTGTAAAACGTAAACGGCGGCGAATTGGCAGAGTCGTTAGAACATCGTGTAGAATGCCTTGCAACATTTGTTCTGGCTCCAATCTGGCTCAAGTCTGAGTTCAAATGACGCCGAGGTCAACTTTACGTTTCATCCTTACCAGGTACATATATAATATACCAGTTTATGGCGGCGGACTAGGGGAATTGTTAGAGTATCAGTCCTTGTGGTATTTGTTCCGGCTCTTTCCGTTCTGTGTTCGAGTCCCACCGTAGCCTACTTGGATGGTAGACTTAATCCGTGACCCAGTTTAACATATCCCCCTGACCCTTTGGTGCATTTAGCGGAGTTCACTCCGCTGCAAGCATTCAGACCAGGTCTCTGGTCTGAGGATACGCTCCTCTCTCCCTTCCGCCATTCAGGGAAGTCCTGAAAAAAGGGTGATGGGCACTACCCTTCCCTCTTGACTAACTGATAAATAAAAAGATGTAGACACATCTTGTTATTCTCTTACTACACCAACAATTATAGGATATTGCCTTGATATATTTCTTAGCTAGTTGGCTATTTATCAGAAGACAATTACTTCTCATCCTTCTGCCCATGAAGAGAACTTAATGCAATCATTGTATAT
>JAOPJM010002323.1:12298552-12309038 GCA_027124095.1 Muusoctopus leioderma | reverse complement strand
ATGTATGTATGTATGTATGTATGTATGTATGTATGTGTGTGTGTGTGTGTGTGTGTGTGTGTGTGTGTGCGTGTGTGCGTGCGCGCGCGTGTGTGTGCGTGCGTGTATCTTTCGCTGTTGTATATCGGTGAAGAATATAAACATCGGCGAAAAAAACTGAACATCCGATGCTTTACGAACGAAGTTCCTTGAGATATTTGCTTTGCATTGAGTTACAAATATACGCATGTCACTTTCACTATCAGAAATGCAGTGAAACATGTAACAAACGACGCTATTGTTCTTCAATTGCGATATATAAAATAATAATAAATCCTCGCGCAGAGATTCCTTAAATCTATTTATATTGATTAAAGAGGTGTGTGACCTCGAATGTTTAAAGCTGCATTTCAGTGGATCGCGTTCTTGAGCCTTCGAATCCTGAAAAAGTAGTATCCAAGTCCAAAACCTGCAATACACTAGCATTCTACAAGGAGAGTTATAGGATTTGTCCAATTAACCACTTTCTTTAATGATAAAGTGGGTGATAGCATACTTGATGTAAGCCAAGAAATTGTAATTGAATTACATCATCTAAATGATTCTAATTCTGGACAAAAAAGTAAGGCAGACAACCCCGAAATTTTAAATAATTAAACTTAATTAAATATGGAATGCAGTGGGAAAGTGAGTCTGATCATTTGCTGCACGGTGACATCTTCGGTCATGTTTCGGTGTCACTAGACTTCCGCAGCGCTGGGTTGGTAAAGAAAATATAACAATCTTTTCAATGATCAAAGTTATTTGTGTCAGAGGGAGGCAAAAACCATTCAAATAAATGTCGCTGTCAGCTTTGCCTTTCATCCTTCCGGGGTTGATAAACAAAGTACCAGTCAAGTACTGGGTCTATATCGACTTAATCCTTCCCCTAAATTTCTGGCCTTGTGTCTATGTTAGAAACAATTATTATTATTATCACCGATAACGAGCTAGCATATAAACACAACAACGATAGTAATATATACACCAGGGTTACAAGAATCCCACCAACCGCGATTGGGCTGACATAAGCAGTCGACGTAAGCTCCCAACCAGGTTTAAAGCCAATTTCACGATGCGCAACAGCAGACTTCCCACGTTCTACCACCTTATCAAGACGCATAAACAAGGACCGAATATTAAAATCAGACCGATCTGATCTGGATCTCTACCCCTACTCGACTTCCAACCGGACATCATGGAAGGAGGCAAAGTCAACACCAACTTCTACCGTAAAGCGGCTAGAAGGGACCTATTTGTCCACCACAAGTCAGCACCCCCTATTAGCGCCCAAAGAGGGAACATACGTAACGAAATCGCCCCTATCAATGACAGATGCAGTGACACTGACAATCGGATCACCCATACCAGCAGCACCACCACCCCCACTTCCACCGCCGATGCCAATCCTTGTAACGCGTGCTCAATCAAATCACAATATCTATACGAGATGTAACGGAACGGACGCGTATTTCTGATCGTTATTTAACGTTTTTCCTTTGTCAAAGGGCTTCTAGCTCGAAATATTAGGAATTATTAAAGAATTCTAAGGTAACATTACGATTTCCTTGTTATCGTTATTGTTATTTTAAAATTTACAGCTCCATTTGCATTGTAACAGCTCCCTATTCAAAATAATTCTCCATATTCTACAATGCTTCATGCGAGCTATAACACTCTTCTAGCGGTAGTTTCATGTGATTTACTACTGTACCACCAGGTGCACCTCCATGTTCCTAAGGTGTGTGCAGCATTGTGTGCTATTTCCATTTGTTTTCTGGAGCTTTTTTACTGTGTTCTGTCTGTTGTGTATAGCATGTGGTACTTGGCTGGGTCGTGAATATGTGTTGTCAGTGTAGCATTAAAACAATTTGCATATCTCCAGATTAATGGTTGTGTAAATTACTAGTGTTGTAGTGTCGGGTGTCAGGTATGTAGGTGTGTGTGTGTTGTGTTATTTTATTGGGTATTTATTGTCTGGGGTGTGTGTTGTGTGCATAGACTGTAGTTTTTGGTTGTGCTATTGAATCGATAATGTCTTGCGTAGGATGTGGGCTGTTCCTAAGAGAGCTATTTTGGGGACGTTGTGGGCTCTGGTATGGCTTGTATCTTTTTGCTCGTATGTATTTTTTTTATCATACCTAGAGCTCCTATTATTACTGGCACTCTTTTTACCCTCATGCCTCACATCCTGTTTATCTCAATTTTGAGGTCCTTGTATTTAGACAGTTGTTCTACTTCCTTTCGTGCAATATTTTCATCAGATGGGATTGCGGTGTCTATCAGCATACATGTATTAGTACTCCAATCCTTAATTATTATATTCGGCCGGTTCACCCCTATCTTCCTATCAGTTTGAATAGGCATATCCCATTGGATTGTGGCCAGGTTGTTGTCATGTACCGTGTTTGGTACATGTTTATACCACATCTTGTCGGTTTTTACACCAAAGTGTTGGCATATTGCCCAGTGAATATAGCTGCCAAACCGATCGTGTCCGCAACACTACCACCGCATTCATGGCTCTGGGAAAATTGTTGTTAGTGGCGAGAGTGGCGAACAAGGGTCAGCACTTAGCTATTTACTTCACATTCGTCAATAATAAAGCTGTCGAGCGAACCTGTTAGTAAACTGCTCTCTATGTTAGCCAGTGGGCTAATTGGACTAGGAGGGGCGATATACAGACTCTCTCCTGCGCTCAAAACTCATTTCTTTAATCCAAGCTCGCTATTTTTAAATTATTTTGAAAAATGTTCAACACAAGAAAATGTTCAAATGGATATAAAAGCTTGATCTGCAATCAAAACAGGAGATACACACTTCGGTGGATACCTGGTCATCTCCAAGAAACACTAAGAACAAATTTGGACGACCGAAGTCGCCAAAAGTAACAAATGTTGTGGAGAAATGAGATGCAATGTTAAGGAATTACTCAGACCTAACTGTTGAATAACAAACATTATAGCAGTTAAGGAAGGTGTATATTGTCTCATTTTTAATTGGTACACTTTGAATGATACACAAGCAATTCCGTAAGGTCATTGACAGTTTACTTCTAAGGATAGTCATAAGCAGGTTTAAGAAAATTATCATTCTAGGACCTGAATATGTTCTTAGGGCATTCTTACACGCTATGTATTAACCTTGAACAAGATGTACCTAATTCTTATTTTAAGAGAAGAAACTCTTCGCATATTTCGGAAACCAAGAATTATAATAAAAGTTAATGGGAATACCCAGGCTGAATTAAAAGGAAATGCTAGGGCTGAATAACACCATGTATGTAGAAACAGCTCACCGTAAAAACAGAAATAAATCCCCAAATACCAACAAATCCAAGGCCAAAAATTAACCGTAAAAAGAAGGAACCCTAGTAAGTAAAAATAATACATATTTTGTGTTTCATGAGGTTATTACAATGTGTATATATATATACATATTGTATATATATGTATATGTATATATATATACATGTGTGTGTGTGTGTGTGTGTGTGTGTGTGTGTGTGCGTGCGTGTGTTTGTGTGTGTGTGTGTGTGTGTGTGTGTGTGTTTGTATATATATATATGTGTGTGAGTGTGTATGTGTAGGATTCTGATTTTTTCAGTGGCACACAGCCGACAGTTTCTTAGTAAGTTTTTGTATGCTTTTGTCCAATCAAAAATTCTCCACTTGATATTATAATGGACATTTCTGTCTTTTAAGGCCAATATATGCCTGGTCAATGTCGTGCCACTGTGTTTCTCGGGTTGGTTGAAGGAGGCAGTATGGTTATAGAATCGTTTCTTGAAGCTAGCCTCCACGAGTCCAACGTAACGTTTTTTACCTCCGGATGGTGAGGTGTGACTACCTCGGCTTCATAAACGACTGATTTTATGTCACAAATTTGAACCAAAGGGCATTCTTTTTATTCCTGCAAGTGCATCCCAGCTGAACTTGGTTCCTGGGTTTTGCTGTGATAATGGATTTCATATTCGTTGGTGAAGAGTAGCTGATCTTCACGGTACTTCTGTTGAAGATCTTTCGATATATGTGGCTAACGGGAAAATGCTCAACTAAAAGCACCAGGAATTCCATACCTATATTCGTCTTAACGTTTAACGCAAAAGGAGGTGTGAAGCATATCATTTTTCTGGGCCTGTTTTGGGTTGGTTGGGTGGGATATGATAAATATTATCTTTTGAAGGCACTAGCTAGTAGGGCCCTGTTATAATAAGGGGATACCCTATCACAAATCTCTTTAGAAGAGGACAGGAGAGAGATTATGCGGCTAACATTAGTAACAAGGTTGCTAATGACTACAGTGTGTGGCGCGATTTAATGTTAATATATTTAAGCTTCGCGTTCTCTAGGTCTAGGGTTACATCAAGGAAATCAGCTTAGTTAATTTGGTATCTACTGTATTTCTAAGGTCTAGGGATGTACAAAAGGCTATTAGTTATTTTGTTTCTAAATGCATCTAGGTTGTGTCCGTCACAATTAGGAGACATGCAAGGCCATCGTCCCGGTATATTACGAAACTATGGTTAGCGAAATTGGTCTTCAGGAGGCTCAGAATATATAATGCGACGAGGTCACACACGGCTGGACTGTCATAAGATCCCATCGAGTCATCGAACAGGTCGTGTAGTGCTGTGTTTTTCGCTCATGTGGACCCACTATAGAAGAGCAGCGTCTTGCATGCATGTAAGATTAGTTCCATATCCCAGTCGTGGATAGGAGCGAAACGACGTGCGAAATCTAATGATTGGAATAATAGGGACCTAGATATCGACGGATACAAATCCTCTATGTCAAACTGTGTGAACTTAGCAGTCCTTTTCGAGTGATGTTCCGAAACCAGGTGATTACCGAACTAGTGTTATTCCATTGTAGGAGGTCGGTGTCCTTTCTAATCTTACAGTTAATTTCACGTAAACCTTTTTTACTAGCTAAGCCCAGTTCGGTTCTGGCCGGTGAAATCGGCCTTGTGATCTTTCAAGGTTATAAAAGCCTCACGTCTCGCCAGGAAACGAAACAAAATCTAACCAATTTAAAATAAACCAACACTATATACAAACAGTTCTTCTGTGTCCATTAATAAATCAAACTGCAATAAAAACAATATCCGCTGGTCCAACATATATGATGAATTTCATAGCGTGGGTTGTGTGCAAGCGCGCTACGAAACTAGATCAAAGTGTTACACTCTTATTATATATCCCACACATCATAAAATAGACGTACAAGCCATTGAAAAGAAAAAAGACGATGACATGACGCAAGAATAAAGATCCAAACATACTGGAGAATATACGTAGATTCATAATAAACGATTAGCAGTTATCTGAAAAGAAATAGAATAACTCATACAAAAAATACACACTGGAAATAAACAAACAAACGTCTACACACAAAAAAGGGTGGTCGGTTGGCAGGATTGTTAGAACGGAGGACAAATGCCTTGCGGTATTCGTTCCAGCTCTTTGCGCTCTGTGTTCAAATCCCACCGAGGTCAACATTCCCTTTCATCATTCGAGGTGAGGATGTGATAAATAATGTACCAGTCAAGTATGAAGCCGATTCTTCTTTCACGTTCTCAGTGTCGGCTATGCTGCACTGAGTATCAGTTATGCTGCGCTACTCACAGTGCCCCTTTCCTCCACGAAATGGAGGAGGGTTGAGATAGGGGCTAGAAACGGCTTCTCATACAGCATAATACAAAAAAAGTCTAAAGAAACTAAAAAACAGGGTGAGCATAGACGGACCGATGAGCTGTAAAGCACGGAACGGTTAAAATATATAAAAAAGATATATACTCCCACAAACCAATGAAAGCATGACAACAGAATCTACAACACAAAAGACATTAACACGCAAATCAAAAGAATGAAAACAACACAACAGATAAGTTCTCAAATACATTATGAGCCATGAAAAGAATAAACATACTACTAAACGGTCCAAATACGAGAAATAAAACAAGGTATTGCAGAAAACCAAAAATGAACACAGTGAAAGTTGATGAAGATCACGGAATCTCTAGCAACAATATTCAATGAATTACTAAAGAGACAACAAATAACAACTAAATTACAAGTAGAGGGCAAATAAATATTGATTCTCAAAATACAAAACAACAATATAGATCGCTCCACCCCACAAGAAACACTACAGGCCTATAACGTGTTTGCTAACAACACAAAAAGCCATTGAATTTTTACTTTTCAACGGGCTGGGTGGTTACCGGGAAAACAATTACATATTACCGATGGGGCATAATTGGTGCTGGAAGGGGATGAATGGCTGTAAAGGAGCAGCTACTAGTGAATAGGGCATTTATCGAAGAAAATAAGAAAATTGTTAAAAATCAAACTTATCAGAGCATTGATTGATTACCGAAAAACATTTGATAGTATACCACACTCTTGAATAGTGGACACATACTATATAAATAAAACAGCTCCACTAATAATAAGGTACATCAGCTATACCATGTCAAAATCGAAAACTACTCATATTACTGCAGGGAAAAGAGGAAATGATTCAAACCATCACAATACCCTTAAGTAGAAGCGTCTTTCAAGGAAATTCCTTTATCCTCTACTCTTCAGCCTAACTCTGATCCCATGAAGAAATTTACTGAATGAAACCACACAAATCTGTAATATTATTCTTCTCGTCATGACATGTCGAACGTTATGCTACGCTTTCAACGAGAAATAACCGTGTTAGAACTATTATCTTTTAATATTTATAGACATGCAGGCAGTAAGAAGAAGTTACAATTTCTTGTTATCTTTTATTTTTATTTTACACTGCAGTAATTTTTTTACACTACAAATTTTCTTGCAATTTCACATTGAAAGAAGATTCAATATGAAACGAAATCGAAAACTTGAAGTAACAAGAGAAAAAATAGGACGATATATGCAAAAGATGAGAGAACAAAGAGAAGGGATAAGAAAAAAACCAACGGATAGGAAAAGCCGATATGACTGAGCACAAACGTTCAGGAAACCTACTTTAAACAAGAGAAAGTCAACATATACGGTAGACAAATATGTGTAGATATCTAAGTAGAGACGTAAATACGTACGTAATTAGATGGGCAGATACACAGATGGAGAGGTATTTATCTGGTAGATAGGTATGTATGTACATGAGTATGTAAATAGATGGCTATGTATATATTTATGTATGTAGTTACGTAGGTAGGTAGGTAGGTAGGTAGGTATGTATGTATGTATGTATGTATGTATGCATGTATTTATGTATGTATGTATGTATGTATGTAGGTAGGTAGGTAGGTAGGTAGGTAGGTAGGTAGGTAGGTAGGTAGGTAGGTAGAAAGCTAAGTAGGGTCTTTTCTGCACATCACGTCTAATACCACTGACTTACCTTTCGGCCCACTACCTCGAAATACAGATCTTTCTGAAACAACACGGCCATCCCACTCAACACATATCGACAAAAAGAGGTATAAACGTGAATACGTTCGTCCCAGAAAACCATACCTCACTGATATCTACTACATCTATATCCAGGACCTGAGGCTGTAATATAGAAAGTAGAAAATAGCACCTACTTTACATCTGAAACAACCGGGTATTCCAGTTTTCGGAATTCCGCAAATGTCCACTTCAGCATTGCGTAAGTTTTCCTGTTTCGAAAAGATCCCGTGTCTTCGAGAAATCTCTCCAGCAAATCTCTGTAGACGCTTGACGTGATCGTCATTAGAAGTCTGTTGGGTGGCGTTGTCAACTGGGGCTGTTGATGCACTCCCTCTGTATGTGTATGTTCTTGTTTAGTTTTACATACTCCAACCCAGTGTTCACCCATAGGAGGTTGGTATAGTTGAGGAGTCGCTTTCTGTGTTGTATATTGTTTTGTTTTGTGGTTTTGCATTTTGTTTATGTTACTTTTGTTCTTCTTTCGTTTGTTATTGGCATTGTTGTTATGTTGTGGTTATAGCTGTTGTTGTTTATCTTCTTGTTGCTTTTGCTATTGTTGTAGTTGTGGGTTTAGTTATTGTTTGTGTTAATCTTGTTGTTGTAGGTGGGATGGCTAGTTGGTGGGCTTTTAGTATCCATCCTCACGCGTCCTTTATCTCGACAACCTTTCAGATCTTAAGCGTTAGTCGCCCTATCTTGCCCGTCCTTTGCCTCATTACACCCACGATCTCTACGCATCCCTTCGACCCCTCCCCTTCAAGCTTGACAAGGAGTCTCAGTAGGTTGGAGCCATGTCTATTTATGTGAGTCTGAGTATGTGTTGATATCCTTGTGTTTTTTGGGGGACGGAGAGTAGAACTTGTGTAAGGCTTCTTTTTTGGTGGTGACTGTAATCATATTTGATGTTTTAGTTTTGGTTTGGGTGCTTACTGCTGCTGTTGATATTGCTGTGATTGTGATGTTCCCAGCAAGGACTCAGACCATTCTTTTTCGTTAGTTGTGCATGAAAGTAGCCCTTAGGTGGTTGGTACAACCAATAGTGTGGCATACGAGCTTTCTTCCATCCACCAAAACAGAACAGTTCCTCCTGGACAGCTTCCATATGCCCGAAAGTCCAAGGTATTTTGATACTAATCCACAGCAATCAGATCTGACAGGTGTCACGCAGTAGTTAACCCTTGATGAGCGCAATGGTTCCATAGAATTCATAGCTGATCAATTTATAAAGAAGAATGTGAACAACGAAATGGGAGTAGTAATTTGCTACATACACCTTAACTAGTTGAAATACACTAAAACAAATAAAATGATAAACCCCCAAAACCTAAACCAATAAATAATGTATCTCAAGATAGGAATACAAATAAAAATAAGATACACTTAAATATACCTTTGTGTGTGCGTCTGTGTGTGTGTGTGTGTGTGCATGTGTATGTCTGTATGTGTGTGTGTGTGTGTGTGAGCGTGCGTGCGTGAGCGTGTATGTGAGTGTGTAATTTATACAAAGCACATGTTTCGCTACATTACAAATATTCCAGGTTTGTTTAGTTATACTTCCACCAAATTTCCGGTACTAATGTGTATTGATTCTCTCCCAGCCGCTCCTTAATTATAATGATGTTCCTTTCAATAAAAACTGCTTATCCTTGATGTAGAATGCAGAATGTTATAAATAGGTAGTATGTGGATATTAGTGTACTTTCTTCCAATAACATATATAATATATCATCATAACGGTATTAAGTAAACACCGTACAAGCTTTGGAATTATTGAAAGTAAAGTCTTCTATAAAATATAACATGTTTAATAAAGATAATAGAATGTAGGAACCAAATTAACAACATAGATTTAATTCTTTGTTATAGCAATTTTATTTGACCTGGTAAGTCATGAGAAATGAAATAATAGTTGCAACACCCATTCACCTACTCCATGATATCGATACTGGTTTTCATCTGTTGATGGATACTTCTGATAGCAAATATCTAGGAATAAGCAAAATAGAGAGCCTCTGTGTGGCAGCTCGATTTACTAGAAATAGCTGCTGAAGTTCCCTCTAATCACATCCTACCATCTTAAAAATGGAAGGACATTTTGAATAATATTGTCCCAGGTGCACTATGCTTTAACATAACATGGGAATGTCTGTTGGATCAGAGTTGACCTGGAGCTAATAAGCAAGGACAACAATTAACTATTATGGAGTTGACGATATTTATGAAAAAAACATAGTGCGTGGAATAAATAAATATTTACATTTTTCATTTATTTATAATAGCATTACATAAACAATTTATGTTGGACCTATGGTATCAATTCTTGTTTAATATAGTAAAATATACACTGTGGTCTCCAATATAGTTTATTATCAGATACAGCAATGCAATACAGTATTTGTTATCAAATTTTTCAAATATGACACATGCAGCTGCTCCCCTTCTGCTCTAAGTGTTATATTCAATTAATTTTGATTTGACGTCTCCTTTTAAACCTTTAGCACTTCTTCACCTACAGCTAGAAAATTAATTATTTAAACATAATTGCAAGAATTTTATATTTAAGCTAAATAAACGTTTGTTGTAAACTTTACAAATGTATATGATGTATATGTGAGAGAGCTGTTATTATGCAGATAGATATCTGCAGGTGTTGAAGGTATTAGTACACAACTAATATTCAGAATGAATTTAGATATTCTTTTATCTTTAAAAGCCTAATTCATCTCCATGGATATAAATGGGATATGTGTATTTGGGAATAAAACATTGAATGCCATGCAAAAGCGTGAACATGGCTTTTAAATATTTGCATCATCTGTAAATAAACAATGAGAAAAGTCTTTCTCATTTTTAAAAAAAATAGTTTTGTTGAAATACATTTGAAATTAACAGCGAATTGAAATGTTAAGATAAATTTCCAAAAGCAAATTGTGATCATGTCGTTGCCATCACAATGCTTGCTCTATTAATACAGAATCATAATTAATTTTCTTAAAGACTAAAAAATCTACACAACAAATAATCTATTTTTCAATA
>JAOPJM010002323.1:12177717-12188568 GCA_027124095.1 Muusoctopus leioderma | reverse complement strand
TTCAAATCCCGCCGAGGTCAACTTTGCCTTTCATCCTTCCGAGGTCGATAAAATAAAGTACCAGTCAAGTTGTTGGCCTTATTATACTATGTATGTAAATCGGCGGCAGGTCGTCTTGACGTATTGTTGAACGCGGTCCCCGGGAAACGACAGAGACGTGGTTCGATTCCCGTAGGTGATCTGTCCCTTTTCCGTCTTTCAGGGGTACTTTACTACGGTTTGAAGTTCATCAGCCATTGTAGTAACTTTCCTAAATAACTTATCTTTAAAATTGCTCAATGCTTTATAAATATATATATATGTATATTTGTTTGTGTGCGTGTCTCTGTGTTTGTGTGTTTGTGTCCGTATCTGTCTGTTTACCTCCCGTAACATAGCGGTTCGGTATTAGAGACCGATAGAATAAGTACCAGACTTAAAAATAAATACTGGGGTCGATCTGATCGACCACCAAGGTGGTGCCCCAGAATGGCCGCAGTCAAATGACTGAAACAAGTAAAAGAGTAAAAGAGTTTATTTAGGACCACATTATCAAATGTGTCGTTTCCCGTTCTGAATGCACTAAGGGAGTGATTTAAAGGAACTTCGACAACTATTTCTAGCAGATAAGGCGACCACATAGAGGCTCCCTCGTTCACTCTACATGGGGTAGTGATACACATTTTTGTGAATTCTGGTTGTTTTTGTTGCTGTTGTTGTTGTTATTGTTGTTGCTGATAATGTTGTTATTGTTGATGTTGATTAGCCCCAAGTCAGCCCCGACCGAGAAGGCCTATAATCGGAGGCGTTCCAAACACGACCGTCCAACAAAACATCCGTTATAGGCGGCGAATTGGCATAGTCGTTGGCGCGTCGGACAGAATACCTTGCAGCAGCAGCAGCAGCATCCGTTCCGGCTCACTGTTCTCTGAGTTCAAATCCATGCAAAGGCCCAACTTTGCCTTTCATCTATCCGTGGGCAGATAAATAAAGTACGAGTTTAGGACGGTGAAACTAGTGGAATCGTTAAAGAGTCGGACGAGATGTCTCGCAGTATTCATTCCGGCTCTTTGCGTTCTGAGTTCAAATCCCACCGTGGCCTACCCTTGGGTGGTAGACTTAATCCATCAACCAGTTTAACACCACCGCCACCTGGTTACCCTTGGGTGCCTATAACGGACTCTACTCTGTTGCAAGCATTCGGATACCTTCCTTCCACCAGCCTCGGAGGCCCTGAAAAGGGGTGAAGGACACTGCTTTCCCTCCTAACTAAACAGTAAAAGAAAAAAAAATCCATTCTTTTTTTGTATTCTTTTATTATTTTACTTGTTTCAGTCATTGGAGTGCGGCCATGCTGGAGCACCGTCTTGAAGGGTTTTTAGTCGATCAAATCAACCCCAGTACTTATTTTTTAAGTCTGGTACCAATTCTATCGATCTCTATTGCCGAACTGCTAATTTACAGGAGATTCACAGACAAGCACACAGACACACACACCCATATACATATACGATGAGCTTCTACAGTTTCCGTGGGTTTTTTAGTCGATCAAATCGACCCCAGTACTTATTTTCTAAGTCTGGTACTTATTCTATCGGTCTCTATTGCCGAACTGCTATATTACAGGAGATACACAAACACACACACAGACACACACACATCAATATACATATTTATATATATATATATATACGACGGGATTCTGCAGTTTCCTTCTACCAAATTCACTCACAAGGCATTGGTCGGCCCGAGGCTATAGTAGAAGACACTTGCCCAAGGTGCCGCGCTTTGAGACTGAACCCGAAACCACGTGGTTGCGAAGCGAACTCCTTAACCACACAGCTATGCCTGCGCCTATATTATTAACAAATATATTCCCAAAACTATATTAACAGACGGTATACTCGCTTCTTTTCAATGTTCATTGATAACAGTAATGTATTTTTATCAGAAGACATATCAAGCATCAAATTATCTGTCATAAATATAAAATGTCTAAAAGATGTTGTATATTAGACTAAGAAGAGAACGTTAACATGCTGGAGCTGAAAGTTTACACAAGTTGATAGGTTGAATGATATAATAAAGGTTGCCAATTAGAGAAAGTTCCAGATTCTTGTTACATTTGTTTCATTTTGAACTTACTGTGTTGTATACCATCGTACTAAAGGTGTGGTTGGCGTATTTGGCTTGTTGACCGTATTTATTTGAGGCTACCCGGCCTAGACCAGACGGCATACTTTCTCTGTTCTCTCAGCTGTCTGTTTGCTTCTACTGCCAGACGCAAACTAATAGTCAAAAATCTTTTCGCCCAAAAACTTTGCTTGTTACGAATACCTTACTTTGTTTACATTGTTATCTTGGTTACTTTAAATGTGACCTCATACGAAGGAGTGTTTTCAAAGCTTGGCTTGCACGTGAAGCACTTAGTCACAAAAGTATGTATCAATTTGAAAAGAGGGTTTTGAAATCAGCTTTTTATTTAATGTGTTATAGTCTTGTCAATAGATCTTGGTGTACAGAAAAAACGTGTTATTACAGCCCTTCGAGCTCAGGCTATATAAATAAATAAATAAATAAATAAATAAATAAAGAGGAATGTTATATGGTGATTGTGCCCAGTAAGTGCGAAGAAGGTTACTGGGCTGCCGTGGTGGTGCTTATACCGATTGCTAGAAATAGAAATAGATGCTATGTCTGCAATGTCCAACTCCTGTGTAAACTGGGTAACAAATAGGTCGATTCCATTGTCTTTCATTTGAAGAGGTGAAAGAAGCTATATAACAGCAGACATAGTAAGTGGTGGATCTAATGAATGAAGTCAGGATTTGAAAAAGAAACTGTCATAATGTCTCTCTCTCTCTCTCTCTCTCTCTCTCTCTCTCTCTCAAACACACACACAGAGGTTTTCTCTTTTCTACTTTGCTCTCTTTAATCCTTTCATCTCGGCACTTGTCCTTTCATCTTGCTATCTTCCTATTAGCCCTCTCCCATTTTGCCTGTCTGTTAAACGCCCATGCTCTCTCTCTCTATCTCTCTCTATCTCTCTTTCTCTCGCTTCCACTATCTCTTTAATCCACTACGTTTCCATATTTTGCGTTCGTTGAACTAAAATGATCGCGTAAACAAAGTGTTCCACAAGTAGATCTTGGAACATGAGTTCAAATCTACTGCAGTAATATCGTTGTATTTATGAACCAGACACTTTATTCTACATGACCTACACCTACCAAACTGCTTGTAATGGCTCCCAGATTCTCTAAGGAAAGATCAATATTGCTGAATACTCAATGAGCGTTGTATTTGATCACGGAATTTCAAGCAAGTTATTCTATTTATCACGCCAATGCATGGAATAAAACATGTATTACACATAGAATCAATATTTATCGCATCAATCCATAGGGAAACTAAATGTTTATGACATCAATTCATGGGATAAATAACAAATAAACATTTGTAGTATCAATGCATGTTATAAATAAATATTTATCACAGATAATGTATGGTATAAGTATTTCTCACATCAATGCGTAAGCTATCGCTAGTGTATGGCACAAACGTTTCTCTTTCCAATCCTTGGACTAAATAAATATTTGTTACCTTAATTCATTGGATAAATAAATGTGTATCACACTAATGCATGGGATGAATAACTATTTATCACATCAGTACGTTGGATACATAAACGTTTATAACACATAGGATAAATAAATATCCTCTACATATAATAGCATTGGATAAATATATATATGTGTAATACCGATGGATAGGATAAGCATATATTTATCACACGGATGCATTTGATAAATACATAATTGTAACAATAATGCATAAGATAGATAAATATTTATTACACTTAATGCATAGGATAAATCTCTTACCTCACTCTCTCTCTCGTTATCTCCCTATCTCTCTCTCTCTCCCTCCTCTCTGTAATGCCACAACTCTCACATTAATTCACTTTTATTGTGATTTAACTGAAATAGTTGCATCGATGTTGAGTCATGATAACAATTTAAAACACGCTATTATACTGACTGTGGATGCAGCATAGCCGAATGGTTAAGAAGTTCGCTTCGCAATCATGAGGTCCTGGATTCAATCCCACAGCGCAGCATCTTGGGCAAGTGTCTTTACCATAGCATTGGGTCTAGCGAAGCCTAGTGAGTGAAATTGAGTACACGGAAACTGTGCGGAAACTGTGCGGAAACTGTGCGGAAACCCGTCGGTTGGATTGTACCTGTAATTCAAAGGTCCAGCCTTCTCACACTGTAAGTTACTACGCTGATCCTGCCTGACGATTACGTTAAAGGTACACGTATCTGTGGAATATTCATCTGCTTACACACTAATTCAATAAGTAGGCAGGTCAGTTGCTCAAACAAATAAACACTCATCGTCTGGAATCCAAACGGAGATCCACCGTTATAATGACTTTTAATTCATTTTGTTATCTTAATATATAAAAGTGAATGTATGTATGTATGTATGTATGTATGTATGTATGTATGTATGTATGTATGTATGTATGTTCGGAGTTGTAGGTCAAGGTTTTTCACCTAGGTAGTTGAAATTTTGTATAGTGGCAACTCTTTTCAGCTAGAAGGTCATAGGCTATATGACTTTTTTTTTAATTTTTTTTTTTTAACTTCAGACAGAAAATCTAAGAATATTGTATACCGACAAGCACTGCAATAGAAACCGGAAAAAGTTACTGATTAGAAACAAATTACTCATTTAAAGTAATTATGTAAACTAGTACAGTATTTTGAAAAAAGCATACTTTCTGAGAAAATTTAAAAAATTGTACGAGCAAAATTATATTTTAGGTTCTTCTATATTAGTTTATTTATTTATTTTTATTTTTACTTTTTTGCACATTTTTATGAAGCTCAACTTGAACTATCTTCTCAACGGCTTGGATGTTACAATTCTGAGTGAATCAATGGATGAAGAGCACCTTTTTAAAGCAATTTATACAAAATATAGTGAATTCGTGTGGTTATACTTATTTTAGGTAGTACTAAAACCAGATAAGGCCGGGTACGACTGCTAATATTATTAAATATTGTTAAGTATCAAAGTCTTTCGATGGACACGGATACTCTATTCCTGTATATCCTCTGTCCTGACTAATTTTTTTATTTATGAAATTCGCTTCGTCGTTTTATATTTTCACTCATATTTTTATTATCGTCCTGCTTTTCTCTCACCTCCTTTCTTCTTCTTCTTCTTCTTCTTCTTCTTCTTCTTCTTCTTCTTCTTCTTCTTCTTCTTCTTCTTCTTCTTCTTCTTTCCTCTTTCTTTTACATCTGCTATATGTTATTTCTCTCTATATATATCTCTTGATTTATTTATTTCTCTGACAGCCTCTCCCATGCCACCCCCATTCATTGCATCACCTCAGCTTCGCAAGACAGGAATCCTTTACGTGGTCGCTCAACCTGCTAGAATTAGGAGCCAAATCTCTCTCAAATCACAGCATTAAAGAGGTTGGACACATTAGATAATGTAGTATTAGATATAATATGTCAGAAAAATAAAGAGACAGGTTGTTTATAGCTAGAATCCTTTTGATCCTTGTGATACCAGGTCTACTCGATCACAACAATAACAACAACAATGACAACAACAATGACAACAACAACAACATCCCTTCATTCACACGATTTTATATTAGGCTCAGTACCCCCTAGCTCCCTTATGTTTATTCTTTGTTTCTTTTACGTTCACCCTTCTATTCTCTGCATCATGTTACACATATCTACCACTCTATAACTCTCTATCCAATAAGGGTGCCTCTACGCGGTTGCTTGATCTGCTAGAAATAGTACACATATCCCAATCGTGTCACACTCCACCATCTTATAAAATGGAAGATGGAAGGACACATTACAGAATGTGGTCCTAGTATACTGCATCTGCAAAAAACAAAAACAAAAAGAGCTGGGATGGTCAAGCCTGAAATACATTTGATCATAGCCCCACTCGATCCGGACTGGCTGCCGCTAAACAGCATTAACAACTCTACAACACTACTTATGAACATCTTTATCTGTTTAACGCTTCATCTTTCTCTAAATGTCACTACTCTATTCATTTCTAAACTGCCACACATCTCTACATCTCGAGACACAAGCCAACGCGGTAGTGTCTTCGCGGTCGCTCTATCTACTAGAAATAGCAGCCAAATCTCCCTCAAATCTGACCCTTTTTTTTCGGATCAATCTGAAGATCGTAGCACATCTTCCAAACTGAACTAAGGAAACTGTTTCCATTGTTTTTGCCGTTGCTGACTACTACCTGTCGGTCGCACCTCCCGAGAGAGGTGTCACCGTATTTTCTGATTACTACTCATTTTCTCCAGAGTGGACTGGAGCTACGTGAAATGAAGTCCCTTTATCAGGAACACAATGCGCCTCCCGGTTCGAGAATCGAACCCACGACCTTACGATCGTGAGTCCAACACTTTAACCCATGTTTCAATAATAGACATGTTGGTTTCGGTTGAAAAAATCTTCGATCATATGTCTGCTCAATCCGTAATGATCTGGGGCTAAGCAACAACACCACCAACAACAACAACAATAGCAATAACAACAACAACAATAATAACATCAGCAGCAACAACAAAACCTCTTAATATCTACATCCCTGTATATGTACGCGTCATAATCTTTACGTCTCCACATATCATTATTTAATCACTGCATGACATCATTCTCTACAATACATACATCTCTACAACCCTAGATATCTCCAATTTCTATAACTCATTTCTTTAAACTATTTAGGAGGGGTGACAATAGCCATGATTATATACACCCTTCGACATTAGTCAGATTGATTAGGTTAACAGCCAATATTCAGTTTGAAGATCTATATGTTGATGCTAGTAGGAATGACGTGAGCGGGGATGAAATTTCAGAAGACTGCAATTCTAGGAAGAAATAAGTAGACAGCATTGTTGTTGTTTTTGTTTAAACCCCGTCTCAGGTCATCACGAATAAAATCCATTCTACCCACTACCATCCCATCTTATTTTCAGATATTCTATCTAGGACTACATTATATGCGTTCTTCCTCTTTTTATAGATGTTAATGTGTGATTTGGGGTAGATTAGTCTGCTATTTCTAGTAGCTCAAGCAACCATGTAGATGATTCCTTTTTCACTGGTTGTACTATATCAGTGGTCTCTAACATTTTCACTGGTTGTACTATATCAGTGGTCTCTAACATTTTCACTACCAGCGATCCCTTTTATTTAAATGAATTTTCCCACAGAACCCCAGACTTTTGAAAAACCTGTCCACTAAACATTTTCAGGAAACCCCCAGTACTACCTTTGTGCACCCCCCAGAGGTCCGTGGAGCCCATGTTGGGAATCACTGGACTATGTGTTTAGTGCTGGTCTGGGATGGAGGGAGATGAGACACAGTAGGCATGACGAGAAAAAGAAAGATGTGTGTAACTAATTCGCATGGGTAGAGATGGTGTACAGATTGTTAGTTTAGTGAAGCATAGGCCACTTTAGTTGCACTACAAGAAGCATGGAGAAGAAACAACGCACATTGTATATCAACCAATGGTTATAGAATGATGGTAAGTGAGTATTTACCAGTCAGACGAAAGTCCTCCTTTGAATACGGTCTGGGACGTTTGTCTGGCACTAGTACTTGTCCAAATATGTAAGCATCCCCCCCTCACCCACCCACCAATATCAGACATAATTGACCTTTGTAATGGGAGAGCAATTGATTAACTCTGAAGTATTTTCTTACACTGAAGGGGAAGCGTAGTGCTTATGATGCGGAGTTTGTAATGTCATATGTGTGACATCGCCAGAGATTGTGAGACCTAACAATTGTAACGACTTTGGAGGTTTTAGTTGTGTGTTGTTTGTTCACACATAGACATAGTGTAGAATGAAACTGTTTCCTTCATAAGGGTAGCGATTTTACCTTGTGCTGTCAAAGGAGATTTTCCTTTTGAAGAATGTTTTGGAACTATTTAGTTATAGAGGCGTCAAGTGTCTAGTTTACGTGCTGTTAATTAAAAATGAAATACCACCCATTTATACGTATCTTCGTGTTGTTATAGTTGCCTAGTGGTTAAGGCGTTGGATTCACGATCGTAAGGTCGTAGTACGATTCCCGGACTAGACGGTGCGTTGTGTCCTTCAGTGAGGCACTTTATATCACGTTACTTCAGTCCACTCCGCTGAACAGGAGTACTGTCACCGGAAGAAGAAAAAAACGGTGACATTTTTGACAGGATTTGTGGCCGACAGATAGTATTCAGTATCGGAAAAACTAACGGAAACATAGTTTCCTTGATTCGGAAGACCGGTTGTGATCTTCCA
This sequence comes from Muusoctopus leioderma, assembly GCA_027124095.1. Taxonomy (NCBI): domain Eukaryota; kingdom Metazoa; phylum Mollusca; class Cephalopoda; order Octopoda; family Octopodidae; genus Muusoctopus; species Muusoctopus leioderma. Next base: position 12,180,223 of record JAOPJM010002323.1, on the reverse strand, counting down.
ATCGATCGCTTCTTTCTATTATATCCTGTATCTCTACATCACATCATTCTCAATATCACATCACTCTCTATATCACATTATTCCCTACATGTCTACACATTATCACACACTATATTTCTCTATTTCTCTACATATTCTTATGTATAATACCACCATTCGCTACATCATACCGTTTTTATCGCTTAACATTCCCTGCAATTTCTATACTGTTAATTTACTTCTGTGAGAGCTAAAACCTTCTCATTTGGACAGTCATTATTTTTTTCTATCTCATTATATTTCATCAATTCTCTGGTCTAACGCTCTATTCTACTCCTTTTCTTTTAAATCTAAAACGCTCACCCATTCTATATGTCTCTTTGTCTATGTATCTGTGCGAGAGAGAAAAAAAGAGAAAGAAAGGAAGAAAAAGAGAAATAGACAGAGAAAGAAAGAAAGAGTGAGAAATTACTGAATTATTCGCTTTCACTTTCAAGGTTATTGTTTAAGGTCTCTTTACCTCTCCCCAACTATCTTCTTTGTCGTGTCCCTCCTCAAGTGTCCTTCTTGAAACCGTCACTGCATCACTGCCATTCTCCTAATACCCTCCCCCAACCTCATTCATTCTCTCTCTCCCCTCTCCCCTCTCTCTCTCTCTCTCTCTCTCTGACAACCAGTGATATCCATTTGAAGATGACAACATTTTATAGGTTTATCATTAATTTTAGCCATTTACTTTGTCACTACTCCTCCCTCACTTTAATTTTTGTTTCGCACACAAACACTCACACACACATATACACACAGAAGTATGAACACAAACGAACAAACGCACGCACACACATGGATCCACACACACACAAACACACACACTGATCCACACACACACACTGATCCACACACACACTGATCCACACACACACACACACACACACACTTTCTCTCCCTCTCTAGATGTTTTTTTCTTCCTCTGACCCGATTCATTTTCCTTTATGCATTTTTCTATTCCTTTCCCTTTCATTCAGTCATATTATTCTCTTTCAATTATATTCCACACAGCCACAACCATACCATGCATTTGAAACCGATCCTCATTTCGTTTGTAGCATCCATTAAGCAAATTCTCGACCTTACTACTAAATATTTCTCTTCATCCATTCTCTTTTCACATTTGTATCTTCGTTTATTTTTTTGTGTTTTTCTTCTTTAATTTGATTTATTTGTTATAATTTTAAACTTCATATAGCTCGGTCGACAAATCAGAGCATTCTCAGAGAATTTTTGGCTTCTTGACCCATTATTTTGGAATACAATAGACGGTTTTTACAGCAAAATAATATTCATTAGATTCTATTGCTGCCATCCCACTTATGTCACTATCAAGTCCAGTTTCCGACATACATCAACACCATTATTTCTAGTGCAGCCTCTCCAGCTTCTTAGAACTCTCATCACTTCATCTTTCCACGACGCATTCTCCTGCTTTCAACTCTAACCTCTTAACTGTATTTCTATTTATCGAGAAGTCTTTGATGGCAAGTCACTTTTATTCAATAAGAAACTTCAATCCTGAGTGGATTGTTCTCTGTCCAGGACCATACTGGAAACTAAAATAAGTGGATATATGAGAAGTAGAAAGAAAGACAACGTAAGAGGAGAATATAATGGAGGATTTTAAATAAAAGGGAGACTGGAGAGGGTTAAGAACGTCTTTACCAGATACACCAAAGAAAAACATGTGTACACATTGAAATAATAATCTACGGCTACAAACATTTCATTATTATGTGACTCCTGATTAGTATTTGAATAAAGTTTCGTTTCTATTATCCCACGTTTAGCTGCCTACCTAATAGAGTACTACTGCATATCGAGATTCGTATTTCTCCACAGTGGAGTACTTCTACGCAAACAACGAGGTACTGTCTATATGATGAAGTACTGCATATATAATGAGGCATTACCTACGTAATGTAGATTGTTGTTCGTCAGCAAACAGCTATTCACATAATGGGGTACATCATCATAGAGAGTCATATATTTCCTATATAAGACAGTAGTGATTAACAAAGAGGTACTCATACGTAATGTAGTATTACACTTTCAATAAGATGCTGCCTACACAATAGACTATACCATTGGTGGAGAATTACTGAATTACTTGCTTTTGTTTAGCCCCAGCTGAACGCTGATCGAGCAGACCTCATGATTAAAGACTTCAAGCTGTAACCATCCAGTCTCTTTTAGTCAAGTATAGTATATCTAGACCTACATAGGATGTTATTTTGCGGAGGTTAGCTAATATTTCTAGTGGGTAGAGTGACCTCGTAGAGGTGTTCTTATAAGCTCGGTAAGAAATTGATCCTGATTATCAGCTTCGAGTAATGAATTGTATCTATATGAGTCTCACCCTAATATATATCACAAACCACAATGGGTATAACATAACAGCAACAACAACAACAACAACAACAACAACAACAACAACAACGACAACACCAACGACAACAACAACAACAACAACGAC
>JAOPJM010002323.1:12153490-12164022 GCA_027124095.1 Muusoctopus leioderma | reverse complement strand
ATATATTTACATATTGAAAAGATGACCTGTCGAAACCCTGAAATCACTGTTCTCTTTTACCAGTCAAAATAAATACTAGAGTTTGCTACCATATTGAGTTCTATATTCAGTTGTAGTTTTACGTTTTTTCTATATAACAAAAAAAAACATTTATTATAATATTTAGGCTTTATAAACAACAACTGAGATTTAAATGTAACAGTATGCATAAAAAACAACAAACAAAACAACTTACCTGTCTATGAAGAATATGCCTATGCCATCTAATAAAGCCTATCTTAAATTTCTTTTACGAAAAGCTGAATATTTCATCAAGAGAATCAGATATAGTGTATACCTTTGTCGAAAAAATACATAAGATAATTATACGAAAAACAAATTTTATTTTTAATCGGTTAAATATCCACTTGATGACGAGGTAATGCAATCTTTTGAAGTTGATTTATTCCATTTAAGAAAAAGTATTAACATTAGACAAAACACCAACTCTTTAAAAAAAAAAGAACCTCAACATCAAAAATGAATAAGTGGCAACTTATTTGTTAACTCTGATAAGAGAAAGAAATTTGTATTTAATCAATAAACCAATATACTATCGATTCCATTCTACTTCCATTACAAACTTGTAAAAACATAGTTATGAGCGTTTAATACTCACGATAAAAATACTGATACAGACTACAGAATATGTGTCTTGTATCACTAGGGCAGAAGCCCTAGCAATACATGACACTTTTTTCAATTTTAAGGACCACAAAAACAAACTTTACCAATCACCATTCTACTAGACTGATTAATCTTCAAAAACTGGTATTAGAATTATTAGTAAGAATATATTACACAATATCATTCTAAAACTCATGCTTACTTTCAAACTTCCTGTATGTAATAACATAAATTCTGTAATTGAATTGTTTGAAATAAGCTGCTATTTTTCCAATTAGATATCAAAGACTAGTAACGACCCATCAGTGAATCTATACTTACCGACACTTTCAGCTTTTCAAAGTTAACTACACGTAGCTAGAATACTGATATAAACATTATTTTACAAATTAGAAAATCCATACTTTTTAATTATAATTCTATTTGGATTAACAAGCTTACTAATATACCTTTCGGTGTTAGTATGATATCAAAGAACTCAACAGAGGTTACCGCTCTCGTTAGCTTGTATGTTTTAAACGCTCTATATTACGGATTCCCATAATTTATTGTGGGCTATATAGTGATGACGGAATTTTAATACTACGCAATTTTAATACATAAAATACTGATAAATTTTATAAAACATCCATAATTTCTTCAAAAACGTAGGTTTTTCTGTTACCGTCGAAGGTCACCTGAAGGTTGTTAATTTTCTTGTTCTTTGTTTATAATAACGTTAATAACTCTTACCATATAACAAAACAATCGCAAAACTAAAATATTTTCACAAATCATCAAATCACCCTAATAATATAATTAAAAACTTAGTAAAACATAGATCCTTACGACTCCCTAATTTGTCATCCATCGAACAGATTTTTTAACGATGCATCCCATTATTTGAATGTAGCATTCAGCTGAAGCGGGTTAAATAAAGTTAAATACAATAATAATACTAATTTAGCAGGCAACTACTAAACGAAGATAGTAATCCAATAGGGGTGGGGGCACAATCCACCGTCTAATTTATAGCACCAACACCAGTAGGCAAACTATTCGTCAAACTACTCCTTAAGCGCTTCCTCTCCTGACCACAAATACCATAGTATTTTCAAAAAATATTTTGAAACATCGTATTCCACCACATACAATTTCGCATAAATATTAGCCAACTGTTCCCAATTAAATGAACAGTGTCTTCACCCAACTCTACCACACAAAATGTTAACTGTATCAACAAGTGAACAACTGCTCCCAAGAAGGCAATTGCAATACCAAAGAATAGGTTTATTGTGCAACAGATAACACTAATATAACACCAACACCGTCCATTGGATTAACAGCGACTTCCTTTAAACTTACATTCCATCAACACGTATTTACCTTCCGTAACTAGAATAGACAACCTGACCCAACGCTTTTGCGTTATATTAGGACTTTCAAGTTAAATAATAGATCTTATGATATAAAATGGAAAATACTGTGCTTTGCAAAACCTTACATCAACAATAGAAAAAAGCCTTGTCAGCTTTGTAGCTCTTAGTCCTACCAAACCCTTTTCTCTAGCCTCCAACTACCTAACCCTCACTCAGAACTAGTTTCATTATACAAACATAGAATTTTCAGCAAATTAAATTACTTTAAACCAATGATCTATCCAAATAGGTAAAGTTTTACTACCCACACGCACACTCATATCAATAAAACACGAGGAACTCTCTTCATCAAACGGGATTTATATTCCCGAACATACTCACTGAATTCATTGGCTTTAATGATAATTTTAGCTCGCAAAATGTTTAATAATTTCTACGATATAAAATATATCTGTTATAAAGATTATATTCACTAATAGTAACCACCCTGGTAATAACTTGAGCTAATGATTTTTAAATTGTTCGTACCTCTATATAAAACACAATAGTCTTTACTATACCTATCCCCACTTTCCATGGAATCTCTGAAAGTTATTCACTCCTTTTTACCTTAATTAATTTTAATGTTATCATACCTTACTATTGCTCCTATACCAACCAACATTCTACATTCCCATATTACATTCCCAATAAATATTCGAGGCTTCATTAACTTCCTTATTAGTTGTAATAACTTATATTTTATAATGTCATTTATACGTATAAATAATTTATTAGCTCAGTTGAACATAACACTAAAATTGTGTCCCTTATTTAATAATATATAGATGTAAGATATACTCTTGCAGTTGTAACAACTTAATAATTTCATATTATAAGTCAATCACATCCTGCAGAGAATAAACCTAACGTAACTTCTAAATACATCTAGCTGAGTATAACGTATAACGAATTTTATAACTTATAAAACAAATTATTACTATTATACCAGTCAGAATTGTAACTAATTATATATATCCTGTTTAATACTAAAGAATACATTACATTTTACAAAACATAATGCATTTTATACCATCTATTCGAAACTTAATCAAACATATTTAATTCCATTATATTCAAGACATATTTTGAAACCTAACAAATTTTACCCAACTACCAATATCCTTATTTTAATCTGTTAGAATTATTTTTTAAACCCCATCATTTTGCTTCGGTAAACCCATTCCTAGATATCTCCTCTTTTCTTATTTAATGAATACTTTTCGTGAGTCACTTAGCTGTAAAATATTTTCCCCTACTCCAAGCAGTCTTCCTCGCCATCTCACCCAAACTTATAGATTCCTTCAAATAATTAATTTTTCGTTTTGAAAAGTCGACCACGCAAAAGTTCGAAGTCACTGTTATCGTTTATTAGTCAAAATGAATAATATACTCTACTTATCGTATTGAATTCTTTATTCGGTTGATGCCTTTGCATTTTTTGTATGAAATGAAAAATCCTTTATTATATTATGTTTGTGTGTGTGTGTGCGTGTATGTGCGCGTGCGTGTGTGTGTGTGTCTGCGTGCGTAGTTAGTCTAGATAAGATATGAAATTGTTAGATATATTGTGTGATAGATAGTTATATACAGAAATGAAAAATAGATAGAAATATACATATATACAAATATATACATGGACACCAAACACATACATACATTCGTAAATATGTACATCATTTTTTTTCTTCACATATTCGCATGTTCATTCATTCATTCATTCATTCATACTTAGATACAAACATATTTACATTCATATCAACATAACAAAACATACAAACATAATTTAAATTCATACAAGTATGTCGTCATACATATATACATACACGCATACCTTCGTACGTACATGTATACATACATAAATACATTTATACATAATGCATTTATTATATACACACATGCGTGCATTCATACATCATATATTTGTATAGACATAGACATATATATACGCAAATATATGTGTGCGTACGCGTGTGTGTGTGTGTGTGTGTGTGTGTGTGTGTGTGTGTGTGTGTGTGTGTACATTCATACATATGTACATATATATAGATACATAAATATATATACATAATTAGATAGACTGATGGGAAGACACCAGACCGTGTTCTTGTATATTTCTTGTATTTATGAATTTGAGTTCAAACCAATATTAAATGAAGCGTTAAAGTTGACTGCACTTCGTATCAAACACCTAAGTACGTATAACCCCCACCCAAACACACATATATTGCTTTCTTTCTTTGTGCTTTCCTACTTCCTCACATATTCCAACAAAGTAGACTATATAATTCAATCATTAACACTAATACATGTCTGCATATTGTAGATTTGGCATAAAGAAAGTGATATTTTATGTGACGTCGTCGTCTTTTTAAGAATCATTGGACAGATTCCAATAATGAAAAGGAAGAAATGTGGGGAATTCTCAACTGGTTTTCCCTAGCACCACCGCTTATCTGAATCTATCGGAAAATCACTGCAGGCAAAAGAGGGACATAGACAATTCATACAACCCTTCATTGTCTTCTGATGAACCTAATTTCCTGAGACATAAGACGAAATACTACTTTCCACCGAAGCAGACACTCTGTTCACTAGTTACATGCGTAGTCTTAATAAATTTATCGACTTCTGGCCTTTCATACTTCTTTATTCGTGTCTATCACGTTATTAAATATTTGATTCTTATTAAATATTTAATCATCAAAATGGCATTATTTTTCCCTTACACCAAACAAAATTCTATCGCTTATCGTTTTCAATCCCCACCTCCACCATTTTAGATAGCACCAGCTTACTGACTAAGATATCTAAAATGATTCGTTTCCTATGCCGCTTTCAAATGCCTGGTAGCACAGTTAGGCTGCCACCATTCTCTTTATCAAATAAGATATTGTCAATCCGATTACCTTCATTTCCCATAGACGACCTTTTTGTCGCTCTTCTCTCAGCATATAACATTTCTCTCCACTCTATTTCATTTATAAGAATCAACATTAATTGTATTTACTAGGTTATGCATCAAAGAGCAAGAGAGTTGGCTTGGCAGAGAAAGTTAAACACCGGGTGTTAACATTGCTTTACAGTAGTTGGTTCTTTTCCTTCAGATATTGAGATGGTAAATTGGTGGAATTGATTTTTTCCCCTCTATAGCGGGAGTTGATACACAGAATATATTTTAACCGTTTTTTTTAAAACCAGAAATAGCCGCATCAACATAGTATAGTATACACCTATTAATCGATGTTCCATAGACCACCATCATTCCAGTCTAGTTTCTATGGCCATAATACATAAGTCTCACTGGTTCATTTTCCATTGTTTGCTTAACAATGAAAAGACAAATTGTGAAAAGTTAAAATATTTAAAAGGAGAAAATTTTGTGAAACAGGCATAGGTATGGGTGTGTGATTAAGAAGTTCGCTTCACAACAACATGGTTCCGGGTTCAATCCCAATGTGTGGCAACTCGAGCAGGCGTGTTCTATCATAGCTTTGGGTTGACCAAAGGCATTGTGAGAAGGATTTGTTAGACGGAAAAAGTGTGGAAGCCCGTTGTATATATATATATATATATATATATATATATATATTGTGTGCATGTATGTACTTGTATTTATGTTTGGAAAGCCTGTTTCTTTTATATTGCGTCCATTTATGACTCATAACTTAGCTGTGTTACATAGCGGTTCAACAAATAGAGAACAATAACATAAATACCAGACTGAAATATGTACTAGGGGTGATATGATCGACTAAACCCTTGAAGGCAGTGCCCCAACATGGTCGCACACCAATGACTAACACCAGTAAAAAATGGTTAAATATAAATATGCTTATAAAAGCATCAAAGGAAAGTAACAGTAAGATACCTATTTGTACCGCAACAAGCTTGGAAGAAAATGTCTTTCTATGGTCGATAAAATAGATACCAGTAATTTACTGGTTGTGTTTAATTGATTTCTACTATGAAATTAGCATTATGCCTATGTCAGCAACGTATATATTTAACCACAATTTGGAGGACCAAGCAGTTAATTGTACGTAATATTTCATTAAATTTGTTCTAAAGATGATATGCCTTGCGTCGTTATGTAGATTTAATTCTGACGTATATTCTCATGAGCCATCTACAGTATTTGTAACGAGGCAATGGGAGATCGGCTACGTGGTCACTCGACATGCTATAAATACCAACCAAATCTCTCTGAAATCACATCCTTACGTCTTAAAAATAGAAAGATACATTGAATAATGCAGCCTTAGATATTTTATGTCTGAAAAACCAGACGGCCAAGTCGAGACATGAACCACTTTGGTCATAGGCTTGCTGGATCAGGGTTGACTTAATGACCTAGGCTAAACAACAATAACACAAATAACAACAACAACAACAACAACAACAACAACAGTATTTGGAATGTCTGATAGCATATACTCTATCAATCTTTACATCTAAAGAGTCTATAGTATTCACGTGTTTATCAAGTCAACCAGTCTCCGTGCCCTATAAAACTAGACCTGGTGTTAAAGTAAGAGACTTGAAATTGGAGAAGCGGAAATGAGTTAGACAAAATCATACCAAGGAGATTATCCTTCTAGGATAGATAAAATAACGTACCTGTCAAGTACTGGGATTTGATATAATCGACTTTCCCCTTAACCAAAATGTGTTGGCCTGTGCCATGTGAGAAATCCTTATTATTCTTATTATTATCTTAGTAGTTTTATCTTTATTGTGTGCTTTCACAGCACAATCAAGTGCAGCTCCATGTACCTAGGTCACATACTGTATTTTATTTTGTTTTTGTATTTGTCTACCGTATTAAATGTACTCTACGTACAATGTAAGTCCTGGTGTCTTGATTATGTATTTGTTTGCATTTTCTTTGTCATCATTTCCAGGGTATCTATTATTATAGGCAATATTGTTGTTTCCAATCACATCAGTTCTTTTAATATATGTTGTAGTCTGTCGGAATTGATCCAAGGTAGAAAACATTTCTTTTCTTGGTGTTCTTTTACAATATCTAAGCTATTTGCGATAGACTCTTTGTCTGTTTGAATTGACATGTCCAAGATTATGAAGTGTACGGTCACTGCTTTTTCTCTGAGACTATTTGTGGTATATGTTTGCACCGTTTCTTTTCTGTTGTTATTTCAATGTATGAAAACCCCAAATATGTCATGCCTTTCTCTCTCTCTGCCTATATATATATATATATATATAACATTTTAACACATCTGGATTTTCACAACTTTTATTCTTTATCTTCACGAGCGCTTTCATGCCAACTATACGGCAATCTTCTGGTTATTTCACCTGAAGATTGCCGTATAGAAGGCATGAACGCGCTCGTGATGATAAGGAATAAAAGTTGTGAAAATCCAGATGTGTTAAAATGTTATTGACCAATATATGATCTGTACACAATCCCACAAACTGTGAACTCTCTCTCTCTCTATATATATATATATATATATATATGTATATATATATATATGTGTGCGTGTGTGTGTGTGTGTGCGTGTGTGTGTGGGTGTGTATGTATGTGTGTATGTGTGAACGCGTGTGTGTGCATGTGTGTGTATGTATGTATGTATGTATGGATGGATGTGTGTATGTGTGTGTGTGTGTGTGTGTGTGTGTGTGTGTGTGTGTATATGTATATGTATATGTATATTCCACTTTGTATATGTATATTCCACTAAGAAGTAGTCATAGACTGTACTTCTTGTATTCTGATTCATTACATTATTGGTTTCTGTAGTTTCTAGAGAGAACGCTTCGGTCCTTTGCCGCAATCAAATATGCTTCAGTCTCAACTTTGAGTCTTGCACTTCTTAGCCAGTGCTGAGATTGTTCTTTATCCACCTCTTCTTTCTTCAGCTGAATCTCGTATTGGACATGTAGAAGTTTTTCATGTGAATGTATTAGCATGGCATTTTGTAATTCCATTTTCAGTTTAGTTGTTAGTATTATTATAGTTTCTGTTGTTGATTCTCCATCCTCCTCACATATGCTTGATATCTCAGCCCCTAAGTTATATTTATTGTCTTCCATGTAGATAGAAAATAGTTGCCCATTTTGTTGATGATCGATTTGTAGCTGCTACTATTAGTATCCGTTTATTATTTACTATATATTTTTATAATTTATTATAATTTTCTATTTGCAGAAGACGCTTACTTCCTTTTTCTCTTGGTAAATATAATCTTTCTGTGACAGATTGTGAGTGTTTAGTTACAAATGGAATGATTACTTTTCTTGTTGTCTTGTCTAGTCTTGTTAATTCAATTAGCTCCATTTGAGAGTATTTTAAGTAAACCTTATTGCTAGAGTATTGACATTTATTAGCTTCTTTGCAGTTACCTTTATTTTGAGTATTAATTTAATGCGTCTATATTCTGTTGTTTTTTTGTTGTTTTTTTGGTTTTCCTTTGTGTTACGTTGTATGCTATCTACTCCATCATTACTCAGTTTATGGAGGTCTGTCGTCTTTGGGCTAATTCTCTTATGTGTGTTTCTCTATCTAAGTGGATATTAATTTTCTTCTCTTCATTAGTTAAACTTGCGGAATTCTTCGAAACTGAATTTCATCTCACTACCTCTACTGAAACCGAGTATGTACTGTCTGGAACAGTATTTCCAGTTATTTATCATCTGTAGCGTATAACTTGAAGTCAACCATATACAAAACGTGGTTGAGTCTCCTTCCATAGCATTTGTATCAGAGTCCAGTCTAATTAGCATATTAATTAAACGTCTTAATGCTAGACAGAAAATAAGTAGTTGGAATTTTCCTCTTCTGATAGAGATGAAATTTGTTTTAAAAATTCCCTCTTTTATTCGTATTTGCAGGATTGTTTGTCATTTATTAATGATACGTTCGATGTATCTCCTTGTTAATGGTAAATGTTTCCAAATCCGAGTGTTGTTGTTGTTGTTGATTATTTCCAGGTGAGCCTTAATCGAGCAGATTAAGGTTCGAGCCATGAGCATTATGTATTTGTAGAATCACATAGAACTATAGGACCGCGTTATCTAATGTGTCTTTTCCTTCTTTAAGACTCTGGGTTGTGATTTGAAAGGGATTTGGGTACTATTTCTACCATGTTAAGTGACCACACAAGGCTCTCTCTGTGGCTCAAAAGAGCAAGTTATTTGAGCTGTGTGCGATGAGAGGGTCACCTTATCCTACTTAATTCTACGAAAAGACAGATTTCGAAGCAAAGAATAAACCTCTACGTTGTCGCTTGACCTAATAGAAATAGCAACTAACTCCCCCTCATATCACACACTAACGTTTATAAAAAAGAAAGGACATATAAGATAATGTAGTCCTTGATGTACAATGCTAAAAAAAAAATTACGGGATGGACACATTTGGAATGCTTTCATCATAGGTCTGCTCGATCAGCACTGACATGTAGCTAAACAACACAACAAAAACAAAAGACAGAGTGACACAATGGTTCAATTCCAGTGAAGCACCGTTATTACGAAAAAGGGATTTCACTTGAAAGGTAACAGCACAAATGTGAAATGGTAAAATTCAGTATTACTTCCAAATATAATTTCAAACGTACACATAAACATAATATACTGTTTGTTATTTCGGATGTATATTTTCTTGGCATGTGACTTAATCTGACATCGTGTAATGAATCTAAATCAATTACATCGTGAAAGAGTCATGATACTAATTTAAAACGTACATATATTGTTATGTTCACCTTTGTTTTATATTGTAATAGACTTATGTACTATTAAGTATCAAAGTCTTTTGTTATACCTCTACCACTTGGTCACTAACACTCTGTTCCACTGTATCACATTATGTTTTTGTATTTCGAAGAATTGAAATATCTCCTGTGTGTGTGTTTGATCCAGCGACTGTAAGTTTAATCTATTAAACAGTTCATTTATTACCCATAATCCATGTTTTCATAGCATCCATGCTATGTTCTTTTCTGTTCCATTTGTCAGTCGGTTTCTTTGAAAAAACAATGGCTCACCTTCAAAAACGAAAACATGAATATAATAACATTTGAAACAGCCTTCTGTAAGTCAAAAACAACCTCGCGTAAACTATTATTTTTAATGTCAACAATAACAATGAAGAACAGTCGGATGAATGCAAAAATAAAAATGGTAATTGGAATAATAATGAGAAAATAATTAATAAGAACAAAACAACAACAACATCAATAAAAATACTGATGATGGCTTCTGATATTTTTTTATAATAATAATAACGAAAATAATATCAATGATGATAATAATAATTGAGCTAATAATGATGAATGTTTCAAACATTTTAAGATAATAATAATGATGGTGATGATGATAATAATAATAATACTAATAATACAAATAATAATAATAATAATATTATATTATTATTATTATTATTATTATTATTATTATTATTATTATTATTATTATTATTATTATTATTATTATTAT
>JAOPJM010002323.1:12091337-12105214 GCA_027124095.1 Muusoctopus leioderma | reverse complement strand
ATGTGTGTACATGTATATATGAATGTGTGTTTGTATGTTTGCATGTATGAATGTATGTAGAATTTGTGGATGACTGTATTTGTTGTTGTTTGTAACTGCGTGTATATTTCTGCATATGTCTGTAGTGCGTGTTTTATATTTGTATTTCAAAATTGGTGATGTTCAATTAAAGCATACCGACTATTCGAATGTGAAAATGATCACTCTGTATTTATACATGTATACCAATATAAACATACATTTATACATACATATACTAATAGATACAAACATACATGTATGCATGTATACATCCATCAAATCGTGTTGAAGTTAGTGAAGCTGGTATAAAGGACTATTCATCATTTCGTGTAATAATTTCTACCCATGCAACCTTTCCTGTGAATGAATACAAGGGTAGTAACATAAGATGGGTATCTTGTTTGGATAGACGCAAAGAAATTCCTATTCAGAGAAGATCCTTGTAATAATCAAGCTGAAAAACGAAACCGGTAAAATACATGTGGTTTACTACTTCATAGGCAATGGTAAGGTATGCAACCGATATCAGTTCTTGCAGGGGAAAGAGTAAAGAGAGAAATTACAAAGGACTTTTGAATTGAATCAATACCTCTGTCAATTTGTACAAAAAAGCTTCTGCAAGATCTCTACATCGGTTACATGAAGCGGATGAAGATCTACTACAATACAAAATATTCTAACTGATTATATTTCAGTGCAAAGCAGCTACCTCAGCAAGCTACGTGCGGAGAAAAATACGACGCTTCTTTGCCTATCAAATCCAACCATCAAAAATGTATAATAAATAAAATTATCAGCAACCCAATAGATGTACCCCGAGAAAAATGCCAAACCCAACACCAACCCAAAATCCCACAGGAACCATGAGAAAACCAAAAACGATAACAATATCACAGAGATATGAATACATCCATTACACTGATAGGCGGTAGTCGCTTACGAACAAATAGAAATAAATAAAAGATACAAACATCTGAAAACAGAGATCACGGCAAGATTTGACGAAAACATTTATTGCTTACATCAACAAGACACTAAACGAAATTGCGACTATGACACACGACGACTTGAAGTTATCAATGATCAATCAGTTAGCTAAAGAACACCTTGTAAAATAGTTAATCTCTCAGCTTTGGGAACATGGAATTTATTTATTGTATTGTATTCTATTGCAATTACCATTAGCCAACATATGCTAGGAACTGCGACTCATCGAAATGAGAACGCACAAACAAAATTAGAACCCCAAGCTCCACAAGAACGTCGATGCATAAGGGGAAACAACATCGTACAGTTGCATGGTGAATAATAAATACACGAACCAGCAGCTGCGATTTGTCATTGGCCGTCCAAAATCTACGGAAACTGCCACCAGGAGACAATTGCAGGTAAACTAATAGCCCTTAAACAACAACTATGTGCATTGGCTGTGTGGTTAAGGGGTTCGCTTCGCAACCACGTGGTTTCGGGTCCAGTCCCACTGCGCGGCACCTTGGGTAAGTGTCTTCTACTGTAGTCTCGGGCCGACCAATGCCTTGTGAGTGAATTTGGTAGACAGAAACTGTAGAAGCCCGTCGCATATATATGTATGTGTATGTGTGTCTGTATCTGTGTTTGTTTATATCCCGTAACTTAGCGCTTTCGGCTTAGAGATCAATAAGATAAGTACAAGACTCAAAAGTACTGGGGTCGATCTGATCGACTTCAAGGCGGTGCCCCAGCATGGCCGCAGTCCAATGACTGAAACAAGTAAAAGAGTAATATATATGTACACCCTCACTAAGTGAAGACGCGTGGCCTAGTGGTAGGCTACTGGGCTCACATTCGAAAGAACATGGGTTTGATTCCCGGTCCGTGGCGCGCGCTGTGTCCTTGAGCGAGGCACTTTACTTCACGTTGCTCCAGTCCACTCAGCTGAAAATGTGTACCAGCAGTAGCTGGGGGTTAACCCTGCGACGGACTGGTGTCCCGTTCAGGGGGAGTCTTGCACTCTCAGTTTGCTTAACGCTACAGAAACCGGGATAAGCTCCGGCCTGATGGGCCAATAGGCTCAGGTAGAACTTTATCCTTTTCTTTTAAAACATCCTCTCTACATTCACCCTGCCTCTTCAATACCCTCTCATCCCTCTATTGCTCACCCTCTGCCGGTAGCTGGGTTGTAACACTGTATCTCCCACCCAGTATACTCCAGTTAAGTTCCCATCTATTTGCTGTACCACACTGCCTGTATCGTAAAGAATAGAGTTTGTGCTGTCCATCCATCATCACCCATTACTCCCCCCCCAACCATCACAACATCTAGGTTGGCATTGGATATGCCCATACTTATCCTCTTCTTGGACATTTAGCACTCACCTACCATCACCCACCAATGTTGCTATACATCACGTGATCTCTCCTACCATGACACGTCTTTACCACTGCTACTATCCATTACATTATCTCTCCCGCCTTGACACATCTACACCACTGACACTCATATGGTCTTCTATCCAACCCCTAATATGTAGGTACCACTATCTTTCTCACAACCATTTTCCACTACCTCCCAACCACTGCTTCCTCTATCAGCCCATACACATACTCTTTCCCTTCCATTGTCTTGAACATCACTCAATTTCTGATCAGACTCTCAGGTCCCGTTTGCACTCACTCAAAGAATGGACACTATGTAGAGAGGACTCTTTAGCGTGCAGGAGCCTAAGGCATTCTCTCTAGTGCTGGTGCCACAATAAAATGCACCCAGTACAATCTGAAAAGTGGTTGGCAATCGAACAGAGACAATGTATGGTAGAGGAGACGCTTTAGTTGTGTTATGGACATGACAACCTTTGTAGTGTTGGCGCCACAACAAAATGCACCCAGTACACTCTGTAAAGTGGTTGGCGATCAAATGGAGAACACATAGCGTACAGAGAACACTTTAGTTGTGTCGTAGACATAATATTTCTAGTGTTGGTGCCACAATAAAATGCACCTAGTACACTCTGTAAAGCAGTTGGTGATAGGAAGGACATACAGCTGTAGAAACCAAGCCAAATGAAATGTACAAGATGTGGTGCCCCAACCCGTCTAGGAGAGTGGTGACTCCCAGTAAGAACCGACTCAGATTGAAATCACCCGTCCAACCTATGCTAATATGGAAAGTGGACGTAAAGCGATAATGATGATGATAATACATACATGCTGTGTGTGTGTGTGTGTAAACATTAAATTAAATTAAATCAAATTAGACATGAGGTCAACAGTATTTTTTTTTGTAGCTACTCAACCATTTTAACTGGGTATGAATTGTTTTTTTTCGTATTTTTTCAATGTGTTTATTTATGATCGAAAATCTTAACCGCTTACTTTACTATTGGTATCCTGGGTGTTTGTTTAGCTTATTTAGCACAGAGTTTGCAGAGTGTTCCAATTGTGGAATATATAAACAATTTTCAGAGATGAAGATGATGTGGAAACTATGTTAGATGTAACAAATTGAAATGGGATAGGTATCGTAGTTGACATAAAAAACACATCTTATAGGCATTAATCTGACAGGGAGAAGTGGGCTACGTTGCTATAGTATAGTAGTGTAGTGGTTATCATGGCCACCCAGAATGTGGCAGATGCGTGGTTCGATTCCCATTGGCAGTTCCAGTCACAATTTTCCTTCTTGGGTTTGTGTTTGTAAGTTGTCTAATTTAATTTAATTTAATGTTTATTTATGATCGAAAATCTTAACTGCTTACTTAGTCATCTTCTACTATATATATATATATATATACTCAGTATATATATTTATGTATAAACGTGTGCAAGCCCATGCTGTGCATGTCTATTTGTGCATGCTATATGAATCCATGCATATACATACATATGCACAATATGTGAGGTCAGTGTTTATGAAGCCACTAACATTCTCCCCCTTACACACACCCTACCATAAAAATATCTGCTTTCAGACCCATGCCATGACCCCCACACAACCTCTCACAATAAAAACTAAAACACCAATCAACCAGCTTTACCACTATATGTAAAAAAAACACATAGACCTTCAAACAAAAAAATACTTAAGCCAAAAATTTCAATTCTGCTACACTTTAAATTCCATCTCCCTAAATACGGGATTATTCCCCTCATTCCTATTAAAACCCAATTTTTACCAATCTTAGCTACCTCCCACAAAAACTGCCTAATAAACCAAATTCATCTAGATCTATCTCTTTAATGAACAAAAAACTTTGTGATCAAAACTAATACCACACACACACACTTAAAAACATACACAAAAACAACCTGTATTAACAGATAAAAACAAATAAAAATATAACACACCCCACAAGAAACCCATTGAAACCACACCACACACAATCCAAACACCTCCAAGTCAAACCCAGCACCTATACATAGAACATCCATTCTCAAATCTTCAATAGCTCAAAGATTCCTGCTCAGGATGAAACTATTGATCACTGTAAGGCAGTGAAACTTCTAATTACCACAATACATTTTTACTCGACAACATAATGAGTTTTTCCTTTCATAGATGTAGTAGTATATAGTATTCCTACTCCTACTACATATATATATATATATAAATAAAATAATAAATGGATCTCCGTCTGAATTTCAGACGATGAATGTTCAGTTGTTCGATCAACTGAACTACCAACTCACTGAATTAACGTGTAAGCAGCTGAGTATTCCACAGACACGTGCACCCTTAAAGTAATTAGCAGTCAGAATCAGCGTGATACACAGTGTAACGAGGCTGGGCCTTTGAATTACAGGTACAATCCATTCGAGGGTCTTCTACAGAGTTTCCGTCTTTCCAGATTCACTCACAAGGCTTGGGTCGACCCAAGGTTATGGTAAATACACTTGCCCAAGATGCCTCGCAGTGGGATCGAACCCGGGACCTCGTGATTGCGAAATTAACTTCTTAACCATTCGGCCATATATATATATATATATAGTCATGTAAATGAGGAACACTATTACTTTTAAACACATTATTTGAAATAAAATGACTAAGCCTAAGTTTTATCTTTATAAATTACACACACACACACAGAAAATAACATACAAAAAAAAAAAAAAAAAAAAAAAAAGAAAAGAATATTGCTTCTGATCACAAACTGGGATAGAACCCACTTTGTCAAGTTTGAAATCATAGATAAAAGGCAGGAGAGAGAGAGATTTGTCCTTTATGTACTTAACACTACAAATACCAGAGATGAGAACCACTGCCTTGAATTATTGTGATTTGGAAAAAGGCTAGAATTCATTGTATGACGCAACAATGTGTTTCTTTGAAGAAATAGCCAGAAATATATCAATATTTTCAATTTGAGAGGGTGGTGGATTGGATTGGTAGAATAAGTAGAGCATCGGACAAAAATGCCTTGCAGTATTTAGTTACATTTGTTTACATTCTGAGTTAAAATCCTGCTGAGGTCAATTTTGCTTTCGTCCTTTGGGGAGAAGGCGTTGATAAACAAAGTACTATTGAAGTACTAGACGTCGATGTAATCGACTATCCCCTCCCTCCCCCAAAAGTTGTGGGCTTGCGCCTATGCTACAAATCAATATTTAGTTACCAAAAGCAAATATAAATTTATACTATAATTGGTTTCAAGTGTAAGATAGATAGATAGATAGATAGATAGAGATAGATAGATAGATAGAGAGAGACAGGCAGAGAAAAAGAAAAAGAAGAAAA
Organism: Muusoctopus leioderma; assembly: GCA_027124095.1. Taxonomy (NCBI): domain Eukaryota; kingdom Metazoa; phylum Mollusca; class Cephalopoda; order Octopoda; family Octopodidae; genus Muusoctopus; species Muusoctopus leioderma. The sequence continues at coordinate 12,099,483 of JAOPJM010002323.1, read as the reverse complement.
AACAAATTGAGTAAAGAACACAAAACTTGAAGAATTTTCCAAAACTTTAATAAACTATCCAGATAATGCTTGCAGCCATTTTTATGAGAAAGTCTGCCAACATTAACTTCTTCAGGCTGACAACATCCTGCAGTGATTTTTCTTCGTTATTTTAAGTTAGTTCATTAATGCAATTTTATTTAATTTCTTTATTAAATATCACTGGTTGTTTTTGTTTTTTTATTTTTTTTAAAAACACTTTTGCTTTTACTTTCTTTTTGATTTTTCCATCTCTTCCCTTACCACCCCAGCCAACCCCACCTCATATTGCTTCTTATTTTTTTTCATCACTGATTAAAAATAATACAAAAGTCCAGCTAGTTGGGGGTTTTTTTGAGAGAAAAATTGAAAAAAAAAAATCCCCTAAAAGACCAATCAATTATTATTATTATTATTATTATAAAACAGCAATATTATAACTGAACATTTTTATATATAACCATTTAAAAAAAAAGTTAGTATATACTAAACGGAACCAAATGTTATCATCTCACAGATACACATGGATGTTGAGATGATGATGATGATGATGATCATGAAGATGATGATGATGATGCTGATGATGATGTCACTTTAGAGATTTAAAGGTGTGGGAGAAAGAAGAAAAGGAAGCGAAGTGAAATAAAAGGTAATGTTAAATGAATAAGTATGTAAAATGAAAAAAGGTTAAAAAAAGGAGGTAAAATATTAGGAAAAAAAATAATAAAGTTTTATACTTTAAATAATTTGAAGACACAAAAGAAAAACAAAGCAAAAAATACACAAACAGAAACGAAGAGAAAATGGAAATTGGACAAAAACAAAAACAAAATGGAAATATTTCGGTAAAACCAAAGGAATTCAGAATACAAAATGTGAACAGTGTGTTATCAAATCTAAAGATAAAATCAATTTTTAAAGAGTAAAATACTTTCAGAAATGTTCTTCTTTATTAACAGATATATTTTAAACATGAAATTATTTACATATTTAAATAGAGTGGCAATTGTTGGAGATTTTTTTTTTTTATCTGAAAAATTTAAAAAAAAACAAACATTACTATTTTTCATTTTTTTTTTTTAAGAATTCTTTATTATAGATACAAAGAAAATAAGAGTTTTTACAGAGAGCCAAGCATAGCATATTATTTTTTTTTCAGTTTCATTATGATATATCTGCTTTTTCTTTTTTTCTATATGTCTCTCTCTGATTTTTAAGAAACGAAGTGAAAGGCTTAAGTCACCACAAAAGGTATGTCAAAAAACACACCAACAGTAGCTTTAGAGTTTGTGTGTTATAAAACATGTCTAACATGTCAATAAAACATGTTTTATTGATAAAACATGCCTATTAATAAAACATGTCTAAAATTGCTGATAAGATTATAATTTTTTTAGACTCATTAATTTCATCTTTAGATATGAAACATCTTCTTAGAAATATTTAAATCTACAACACGTTTCAATCAGATTTATTTCTAACTGTCGTCAATTACTTTAGAAATGGAGGTTCCTAGTTCGAATAAAGTCTGGTTCTATGTACATATCCAGGAATAAGAGACCTGATGATGAGTGGAGATCAAACCGATCAAAACATAGTGTAGGTGCAAATATTAAAAATAAAAAAATGTTCCCGCTTTACAAATGAGATTAATAGCCTGAAATACTATAATTGTATGTCACAGATATCTAGTTATTCTTCAGTTCTTGATTTTAATTATTATTTTTATTATTATTATTATTATTATTATTATTATTATTATTTAATAGTCAGATATTTCAGCCTTGGTAGTGTAAAGAAACCAGTGAGCAAAAGTGGAAAAGAGACAGACAGAATGTAAAAAAATACAACAAAAAGAAATGACAAAAAAAAAATCAAAAAAAAAAAAAAAAGAAATAGATTTAAATAAATACAGAAAATCTACCAACTAAATCAAAATACATTTATTGTTTTGATAGTATTTTGATTTTCTGTGTGTCACGAGGCCATATCCAACTGGAAATTTTTACAAATTTTACTTTCGCCAAGTAGATATGAAATGGTAAGAGATGGTGATTAGTGTTGTGGTCACTTGTGGCCAGCAGTAGGTATTTCCCCACCCCCGGTAATTTCGGCTAGGTAAGGCCTTAAAAATGTTTGGCTTCTGAAATGTAGTCATTTTTTTTCTTTTTTTTCTTTTTATAAATTACAGCTAAATCTGCTATTGTTATAATTCGGTTTTCTTGGAATCTGAAAAAGAAAATTATAAGATGTTATGTTCATGTAATAATATATTTAGGAGCAGTGGATAGCTGAAATAGTAGAGAAACAAACAGAATGCCTTACAGTATTTAGTTATGTTCCTTTATAGTCTGAGTTCATATCGCACTGTAGTCAACTTGGCCTTTTATCCTTCTTTCATAATTGATTAACTAAGTACCAGTTGATTTAATCCTCCCCAAATTTTAGATTTGTGCCAATGTTATTGATTTCTTTGGATGAAGCATAGCACCCCCCCCCCCCAAAAAAAAAATCTTTGTAGAAGAATAAGGCATGGTGAACTGAGTTAAACTTCAGATGTTACTGGTACATCCCGCCGAGGTCAACTTTGCCTTTCATCCTTCCGATGCCGATAAAATAAAGTACCAGTCAAGTACTGGGGTTGTTGGCCTTGTGCCTAAATTAGAAACAATTATTAACCTTGGATAGTTGAAAGGCAAAATTAAACCCGACATGATTTGAAATCAGAATCTTGATGGACAAAAACTAAAGACTGTGAGGCATTTAATCCAGTTGTCTTCCATTTAGGGCCAATGCATTATGTATGCTAATATCAATTATGTAATTGATACAATCAAAAATACAGCAACACCTAAAGAAATATTAACACAATCATCTCAGCAAAATTTACTCTGCAAACAGTTCCTATCAACTCAAGTAATTAGATTTATTTTCCTCGAAGCATAGGGACAATTTATGTAGGGCACAGAGTATAGTCAAAAGAATCAACCACAGTATATTACAGAGGGAATCAATCAAGCTGCTAGAAATAGCAGTCAAATCTCCCTCAAATCACACCACATAATTTAAAAATAGGAAGGACACATTGGATAGTATAGGATGGTCATGGTGGGAGTGTTTCTGATCATAAGTCTGCTCAATTAGTTTTAACCTGGGGTTAGCCATTACAACTACTAGTAAATAAACTCAGAGGGATAAAGGCAAACTAAACCCTTAGTGAGATTTGAACTCAACAGTAGGAGATGAAACTAAATGCTATAAGACATTTACTCCAATGCTCAACCTTTTCTGATAACTTGCCAATACAATGTTAGGCAATGCTATTACTTAAACTGTCATGAATGCTGCATGGCAAGAGGTTAAGCTCCTCTTAATTCAAAACTGTGATGAGGTTTCAATCTCTGCTTGGAGCTATTTCCCTTATGCTTTCAGGGAAAAACATTTTCTCCTCCCGAAGATGTAGGGGGCTTTGTGATTGGTCATAAAGAAGCCAAGAGGTACAGTCCATTCCCCCTGAATAAAATATTTAAAAAATTCAAACTTTCTTTGGTGAAAGTTAATTTAAACTAATTCTTTAAGTTTCTCTAAAAGGTGCAGTAACTTTCTTAGAGATACAGTAAATTTCTTCAACTTTTCTTTGTCAGAAATTTGTAGGTAAATGTATTGATTTTGTCTACTTTCTCACTCAATGTATAATATAATGTATAATTTATGTAGTTTTGTGGTTTTTCCACTTATACACAGCACTGTGTTACTTTATCATTTAGTTACTCTTTTACTTGTTTCAGTCATTTGACTGCGGCCATGCTGTAACTTTATACAAGTAAACTTCACTCTTCTACGAATTGAGTTCTTTTGCTTGTTCTTTTCCACAACACGTCTCTCTCTCTCTCTCTCTCTCTCTCTCTCTCTCTCTCTCTATATATATATATATATATATATATATATATATGTGTGTGTGTGTGTGTCTATATATACATAAACATGTATGTTTTAAACTGGATTCTTTAAGATTACTGTTAGTGTCTTTGCTCTCATCAATCACTTTGTTTCTTTACTTATATATTTCCTCTACTTTAGTAATGGTGAATGAACAGGTTGAGTGACCAACAAAGAGGATTCCTTGTTGGCAGTTGCCGTTGTTGCTTAGCCCCCAGGCCAACCCTGACCAAGCAGACCTATAATCTAAGGTATTCCAGCCATGGCCATCTCATCTTTGTAGGTATCTAGTACTACATTATCTAATGTGTCCTGCTCAGTACGGTGTGATTTGAGGGGGATTTAGCTCCTATTTCTTGCAGGTTGAGTGACCACATTGAAGCTCCCTCACTGTCTTTTAGTGGAGTGGGAAAGTGTTTGTTTTATATCTAATATGCTGTGTTGTGAGATTTGTTTTGGTTGCCTGTTGTTGTCTAGTCCCAGGTCAGCATTGATTGAGCAGAACGATGGTCAAAAGCATTCCAACTGTGACCCATCTTTTTGTATTTCAGGGTGTGATTGGGTTGCTATATCTAGCAGATTGAGTTAGCATACAGAGGCCTCCTTGTTAGTTGTATTGTTTTAGTGTGTGTGTGTGTGCATGAGTGTCTATGTTTGTTTATATTCATGTGTGTGTGTGTGCATGTGCGTATGTTTGTATATTTATAGTCATGTATGTGAGTGTGTATGTGTGTGTGTGTTTATATGCATGTGTGTGTGTGTGTGTGTATCGACATCAACAAGGCTATTGTGTTCTCCCCACAAAACACAAATGATATTTTCACCAAATACATAATATATAAGACAGCTTTTGATGTCTTTGTTTCTTAATTGTTCCAATCTTTTATTTTTTTATATATATATTCTCCTCCCCACCCCGGTCACAGTCCATTGATGTTACACTGACTTACCACATGTTACAGCTTTATTATCTTTATTCATCTATTCAGTATTCTGTATTTGTGAGAACAACAATAATAAAAAACAAAATCCTCCTAAACTCTCCTTCTCCACTCCATCTGTCACATTACTACACACCCACATTTGTCAAGTGTGAAAACTTCTCTGTGATACCTCTCCTATCCAACAACAAGGTGACCTGGCCTGACCTCATGTTGTTCCTTGTTCTTTCCATTATCACCAAGCAGTGCAATCCACAGCTAGTTGCTGTTCTCAAGAAATCATCAACTTTCTTCAGTCTTTCTCTATCTATAATGACCTACCCCCCCAGGCTATGAAAATATGTGATTGTGTGTGTGTCCTATTCCCAAGAAAGGCAAACTTTCTGACCATGCCAGCTACCGTACTAAGATGGAAACAGTCTCTTTTCGTCGTCAGTGAATAACCCACACTCTATTAAATCCAATGTATCCCTCAAAGTTTGGTAATGTCTCACACACTTTCCATACAATACTTTAATGACAGACTCAGTGTTAGTTATAAACAACACACACTTACAACACAAATGACAGCACTCTTTACTCCTCTTAATCTTACACACATTGGTGTCATACCACACACACACACACACACACACACAGCCTAGATACTTCAAAACATGCATTACTTCTAAGAACAGAAGCTAGAGAACATCCAACAAAGTTGGAATGACAATCTAGTTTCTTTCAACAGAACAATGACACAATCAATGCACTTATCAAAACATCAGACTAGCACTATATCCTCCCTATGCATGAAAAATAAACTAAAATCCCAAAAGTCAGGTCTTATAATCATTCATGGTTATCCATGGCAAATTCACACATGTAACTGCATTCAAAAGACTAGACTTCCACTTCAGGGCCAGAAAATACTTTAACCTTGATCTGGCACCAGGTTTAACACCAGCATCTGGCCTTTGGGTGCCTTCAATGGAGTGCAATCAGTTGCAAGAATTCAGGACAGGTCTCTGGTCTGAGGATAACTACCTCCTACTAGTTATGATGACCCTGAAGCCACATGTGCTGTCAACAAGGGAACCTTTATGTGGTCGTCGCTCGACCTACAAGAAATGGCACATCTTAAAGCACAGGAAGGACACATTGGATGATGTAGTCCTGGATACATTATGTCGGAAAAAAAAAAGAAAGACGGGTGTTCACAGCTGGAATGCCTTTAATCATAGGTCTGCTCAATCAACAACAACCTCACTAGCTGGGGAAGGCCCTGCAAAGGACATAGGCATTATCTCTTTCAGATTGACCAAGATTCTAAAAAAAAAAATTATTTTCCTTAATTTCAAACAATACATTTTCTGTAATAAACACGACAAAAGATAGAGATAGATCCTTTAGAAAAATGTAACAAACTCTAATGTCTTTCATAATTCTGCAGATTAAGTACCAATCAAGTAATGAAGACAGTTTAATTCACTGAGACCTCCTCCAAAATATCTGACCATGAGCCTATGTTACAATTCCCTATTATTATTATTTTTTCCTCTCCAGTTACTTCCAGTTAATGCCCCAATGTCTTGGACCTTTGTGAACAATAAAAGAAATCATTGTAAAAGTGAGAAATTATTATCATTATTATTGGTGGTGGATTGGCAGAATCATTAGAGCATCGGACAAAAAATGCCTTGCGGCATTTAGTTACAGCTCTTTACATTTTGAGTTCAAATCCCACTGAGGCCAACTTTGCCTTTCATCCAACCGGGGTCGATAAGCAAAGTACCAGTCAAGTAATGGCGTTGATATAATTGACCTGCCCCTCCCACAAAACTTCTGACCTTGTGCCTATGTTATAAATTATTATTGGCAGAGTCGTTAGTGTATTTGACAGAATGCCTTACAGCAGTTTTTCTAGCTCACTGTGCTCTGAGTTCAAATCCTACCAAGGTCAACTTTGCCTTTCATCCTTCCAGGGTCGATAAAATAATGTACCAGTCAAGTACTGGGGTTGTCGGGCTTGTTCCTAACAATTATTATTATTAGTTTTTAATCCAGGGCTTTTGAGCCATTGCTGGCGTTCACTCTGGATTACATCTTTTCTGTCCAGTCTTGCAGGATATTAGCCATGGAGTAGATTTTTTCTCCAGTATAATTTGGAATTCCAATTTGATTTTGTGTTTTGTGTTTTCAACCTTTTCTGTTGCTTTATCATTATCTAAATATTTTTCTACAGTGTTGTTAATTTCCACTGTATTGTTTCCTTATATACAGAGAGAAAAGTTTGATGTTGTCTTCATCTTTCCTAATTACACTAATCAGTTTCCTTTTGCTTGCTTCTAACAATTTTTCTCATCCCACTGTTGTTACTTTGTAGTAGTTTCCTATTTGCATCAGACCCCATCCTATTTGGAGGCGGAGTAGATATATTCGGTCTATATCAGTTATGGTGTGGTGGCTTGGGAATGCTGTTAGTAGGTTCTTGTTTTTTTCTGTCAAAGCACTTTAGTTCACTCAACATCCAGTTTATTATGTTGAAGCTGTACATTATACCTGGGAGGGCTAGTGTATTTATACCTATTATCTTATTTCTAGCACTGAGTTCATTTTTATTTATAAATATTAGTCTGACTCTTCTGTAGTACTCTATTCTAATTCTAATTTTCTCCTTCATTCCTGTGTATTGTGTCTGATTAGTTTCATCTACACCTAAGTATTTGTATGGGTGGTTCTGGTCTAATTCTCTGATTTCAGTATCTGCTGTTGTTTTAGTTGTTGTTGTTGTTATTGTTGTTGTTGTTGTTGTTATTGTTATTCCTCTTTGTCTTTTAAATTTCTTTGTTTATGATTACCACAGTCCACTGACTCATATTTCACAGCTGCCAGCCATTCCAGGGTCAACTAATTTTCAATAAAAGCTTCTCTTTAGAATTATTCATGAGCTGCACAGAGCTCATTCTGCTTTCACCCCTCCCCTCCCAACCTTTCCATTCACAGAAATGAATAAATAATGAAATACCAATCCATTCTCTAAATCTGTGACCATTGTGCCATACTTTCAATAATGAACGATGTGCTGTGCCTTCTCAGCTATCATTAACCCCCCACCATTGCATGATTATATACATATCTACATATATGTATGCGAATATATATACATATGTATCATACATATAAATGTGTACACATATGTTTTTTTTTGTTTTTTTTACGTCCGTTTTTCCATGCTAGCATGGGTTGGACGGAGAGAGTTAAATATA